>CM050200.1:25175709-25430709 GCA_027475355.1 Coilia nasus
TGTGTCTGTGTGTATCCCTCTTTATGCACTCCAGACTGATATTATATTCAGTCCAGTAAAAGCAGTACTGCATCTGAACAAATTTCTCCAGCGTGGCACAAGGCACTTTTCATGCGACTGCCTTTTAACATTTACCTGCGTCAAAAAAGTGGCAGGAAAATAATCATTGCATACACAGCGCTAAGCTATGTCAAGGTCACATAAATCAGTGTGCCACAATGCTGACTGGTGCCAGCGCAGTCTTTTAGAGCCACTGCACAGAGGAGTGTTCCACTGGGCTTAGCGAGGGTGGGGGTGATGGAGAATTGGTGAGAGACAGAGAGAGAGAGAGAGGGAGAGATGGAGAAAGAGAGAGTTCTGTTCTCTTTCTGTGTGTGTGTGTGTGTGTGTGTGTGTGTGTGTGTGTGTGTGTGTGTGTGTGTGTGTGTGTGTGTGTGTGCGTGTCACACATGTGAGTGTGTGCATGTTTCACTGGGAGGGGTACTGTCAGAGCAGATAGACTCGACCTGCTCTTATTTACGACCCACTGTGCCAGATGACGGGCCTTCATTACCTGTAAATAGGCCCATGACACAGTGAGGGGTGCCTAGGAGAGGAGGGGAGTAGACCAATAGGGTGTCTATTAGATCAGTGAAGCAGCCAATCAGTTAATGGAATGTGAACAAAAAGCCTCTCAGCTAGAAGTGGGTGTATTTCAAACTGACTTTAGTTTTTTTTTTTTTTTTACCAAAGAATTCCTAAATTACCACAAATTATATTGTTGCTATCTGCAGAATCAGAATCTGCAGAGTTCTGAATGTGCTTTATCACAATGTAACACAATACAGGTGGGATAGATTCAGATTGAACATGTCTGTCTCTGTTTTAAGAGATTGTAACCTTAAAATGGCTGATAGTCACATTTCCGATAACTATAGCCTTTCAAATAATTTCCAGGAAGCTATCTAACACTTTTGTTCAGTTCGTTTAAAGCTGTAGTTTCTCGTCGCCGCCATGATGAAAGTCTGCACAAGTCGATTGACGAAGATGAACCAGCAGGAAGAATAGGAGGAGAGGTAGTACAATCGACTTGTTTGGACTTTCATCATGGCGGCGACCAAGAAACAACTGCAAACTACTGCATGTAAGAACAGTTTTTTAAATAAACGTTGTGTACATTTACAATATTCTCAGTGCTTTGTTTTGAATGCCAGAGCCTTTGTTGTACTACCAATGGAGTGTGGAGTTTCTTCGAGCTGTTTTAATGGATTAAAAATGGCATAGTTGTCATGCTTCATCTAAGGGCACCTACCACTTCCATTGTTAGCCTTCTGGGTCAAACTATGAAAAATAGTTAAACTCTGAATGCAACAGGCTAAATCAATTTTGCTCCTCAGTACACATACCAACTCAGTATGATGTTTTAACATGCCAATTTTCATTTTACACCAAAGTTCTCCTTTAAGTGTTCATTCACACACAGTTATTTCTGCTGTCACTGCTGTCTCACATGGTTTTTGCCAAGCAGTGCTTAATTTGTTTCAACCATCAATCTGATTTTGGGGGCAATGTAACTTTAGATTCCAAGTGGGCCTTTATAGACCAACATAAAAGTGTGCCTCTGTCTTTTAACCAGCATATAAAAACCCCACAAAGACCCATCAACCACCAGTCTACCTTAATAGTAAGCTTATACATGATTCAGGTATTGTCTTTTGGAAAAAATTGCAAGCCAGGATAATCTGCAAGTTCCCACTTACATGACGCACTCCGGACTCCTCTTTCTACATACATTCTGCACACATTTCATACATGGAAACAAGTGATTGTGGGTATTGGTCACCTGTGAGCCGTATATTTAGAGTTTGTACTTTTAAAAATGCCGTTTCATCTGTGTCCATATCATAAGTCAAATAAGTTCAGGTCAGTATATAAGAATTGCAGCCCATTTGGTAGAGAAGGTCAAGCCCACACCATTTCACTGTGTGTAAAATAGTCTCTTAGTAGACTAGCAGCTAATGGCACTAGAAAAAGTAGACAATGCAAAAAGAGTAAATGACTCGTCATTCTTTATCACATTCTTACTTCTCAAACTGGTTGTGTAGTTAGAAACACAGTTGCATACACAGAACAATCTGATTAACGCAACAACTGTATTATCATCATGTACATTACCCATTATTCATACAGTAAGGAATACTCCAGTTTACATGCTGTGAAAAAGTGAATTTATACCACACCTTTTAATTGGAGTTAATAGACTAATTGGACTAAAATCCAATTTTTTTTGTTTACATGTAGCCCCACTTCATGTCCCTTTGCCCAAACTGAAGGCTTGTGCTCTAACTTTAACCCTGCTTAGAATCCTTTACATCGCCACTGACTTTATCTGTGGCCTGCAGCTCTGTGCCGGTGTTCAATTAAAAAGCACGGTGGCAGCCACCCTGCTCACTCCACCCTGTTTAATAAGCATGGCGGCAGGGCAGGCAGGTTATTTGAATGGAGAGAGGGAACAGACGAGCATTAGTATTCCAGCCGAGCACCGCTTAAAAGCAGCTGACCTTTTCTCCCACCAAAGACGACGCTTGAACATATTCACGCGAATCAGAGAATATGCTTGTAAGCCATCCACAATGAAGAGTGTACAAGAGGATTTTCTCTCTCTTTGTCTCTCTCTCTCGTTCTTTCTGTCTCTCTCTCTCTTTCTCTCTGTCTCTCCCTCTCTCTGTCTCTCTGTCTCTCTCTCTATCTCTCTCCTTCGTTCTCTTTCTCTCTCCTGGTCAGTCAGTGTGTGCTGTGATCCCTGGCCGTTTGAGAAAGGGCAGGGGGGAAAGATGTGAGAGCAGAACGTAATGCTGGACACAGTCATTCAGTCGACAATGATGAACGCCCCTCCCTGCTGCTTTGTGCAGATTTGTGTGTGTGTTTGTGTGTCCGTGTGTGTGTGTGTGTACCCACATATGTGTGTGTGCGGTGTGTGTTTTGCTGTCTTACAATAGGGAGAGATTACAGAACAGATGAGAGAATTCATCAAATTTCACAGTTAATCTTTGCCTTGCAAACAGGAGACCCTTACATTTGACTGAGACGCATTTAGCTGCTGATGCACATCAGAGCACAGCTAATATTACCGCAATGGATCTGTGAAGGGCTGACCTGCACTGAACCCAGTAGGAGTCAGCAGTCGGCGTGAGTCACTTCCCTAAGCAGCCTCTCTGTTCAAAGCATCACCTGACCTGCTAGAGAGGTAGCAGCGCTACAGAGGAACTTCACAAAGCACAGGTGTAGCACCGGTGTCTTTGAAACACAAGGAAGAATGGAGGGGATAAAGCTGTAGTTAGGCCATAGCGTATATCTCTCCACCATGACCCAGTGCAAGTCGCTCAGGAAACTTTAGTCCACAGAACACAGTGATGGGGGTAATATATAATATGGGCACATGCACCTACTCGCAGTTTTTTTAAGTGTTCTTTTTTTTTTTAAGTATAGTTTGTTCAAAGTAGTATAATAAAAAAGAACACAGATCACAGTTTGCAGATTGTTCACTTACTGTAACTTTTTTTGTCAGTTTGTACAAATGTAAACCAACTATAATTATGAGAAATGATACATGTGATAGAGGTTGGAATTATAAACACTATCATAGTGAACATACTCAGCCCTGTAAGCTCTTAAAACCACTTCTCTGAACCCCTGTTAATAAGTAGTGATAATTGATACCCATGACCTAAATAACATAACATATTATATGCTATATATTTTAGACCTTAATATATAATATTAAGTAATATAATATTTTGTAAGTTTGGTTCTAAAAATTAGAATTCTAAACACTGTAACCAAAGCCGAATATTTTTCACAACACCCCTGAATGATTTATATTATTTATATCTAGATTTGTTTTTATTATTAGTCTACAACTTAAGCGGTAACATAAAAATTTAAACCTGTTTCTTTGTCAGACTTTTCTGACAAAGAAACAGTGTGGACGATTTCTGAACTTGTACATTGTACAATCCTAAAAACTAAAACAGTCCTCAACATTTACCTTATCCATTTAGACTACCCTGACAAACAGTGCAAAGACTGGAGCCGCACTGTGAATGCAGTCCTATTCTTGTATGTTTAGTATAAATAACTTTCTGCCTAAGGAGAAAACAGAGGTGGTTATGTTTTACAAGAACATTTGAAGCAATCATTTCCAGTATGGGCTCATGTTGAACAAGAGGTTAAACTAATCCTAAAATGGGTTTAAAGCCCATATAGCTGTTGAGACTCAGCAAAAAATCAATAACTTGTCCAGTATATGTTATTATATTACAGATGATACTGCACAGGATAGCTGAAACATTCACATTAGGCCATTTTGAATTAAAAGGAAAAAAATAAAACAGAGCTAGTTAACCATATGTGCCAAAGGGGGTCTTTTAAAAAAATGCTAACGCAAATAACTCCAAATTCCATAAACTGTGGCCGGCGAAGGCAGGCTGTGTGGAAATATGCAATGAAACAAATGCTTAAAGGGAGCCAAACAGATGTGTGCTCTCGCAAAGGCAGGGTTCAAGTGGAATGATGTGCCCCTAAACAGCTAATAAACGCCACAAAATGAACCGGCAATTAAATTTATATGCTTGATTGCATTGCAGTCATGTCCACTGCAGGCTTATCAAACACCTGGGATCTTGCAATCAGCACACAAAAAAGAAAGACATTAGAACAATGAAAGGGTCTTTAAAAAAACAGGTTTGGTCTTAATTTGCATTTTAGCATTTTATATTTGTTTTTTATTTGCATGGTACATTTTATATGTGTCTTTATTCTTACAAAGCTGTAAATGTGAATAAAGTAAATTAACAAGAGTGTAGACAGCAAGATAAAGAAGATTAGTCATTTTGGTGATTAGACCTCTTTACATGAGCATATAAACTAACATATTTTCTTACCAATTGCAATTGCTACTTTAACAGGCAGAAGTATTGCCCCTACAACACTGAGCAAATATCTTCTTTCCAGCCAATGTCAGAATATGTAGCACCAACCGTTAGCCAGCCACACGGCCCAGTCATTCTCTGTTAATTTTTAAACTGTGTAATGTTTGTGGCACCAAGCCAAGAATAATTCGACCGACCACTTTTTAATTGTTGAAGGGTCGGTCATCATGCCCAGAGGAAAGAAATTAGTCACTGAACTGAGACAGACAGAGGTTACATTCGCCACAGACAAGCAGTGCCTCGCTACAGAGAGGTAAGCCTTTAAGCGTACTGGAATTAACACGGGAGGCCATTTCAAGGAAGCTAATCAAAACTTTAACATCTCACAACGTTTCTCTATTTAACCCTCTGAGGTCAGAGGCCATTTTTTTACATTTGTTACGTTACACATTTATCCAAAAATGACACATATGGTTGTATTCTGGAAGACCTTAGCAATAATAATGTGAAAGTAATGTAAATGTAAAGAAATTACTTTTCTTTTGGGACTTCAACTTGGACCTCAACTCCAGAGGGTTGAATAAAAAAAAAAACAATGTACTTTTAGAACAATGAAAAAGACCAGTTACCCTCCAAAGCTGTGGCACAGTTGGGAGGAATTAGTTTTACTGTGGGGTTTTGAAATATAAGACAACACAATACCTATAATACTGTTCATAAATCCCAGTGTCTGTTTGCTTATTTCATTATGTTTGTGACCTTGTAAAACAATTATTTGCCAATGTTACCTCTTCCTAAAGTGATTTGGTTCACTGAGTACTGTAGGTAACCTTATTTCAGACAAATTGATTTTACATGTCATGTTCTTGCTGTACGCAACACACGTCCTTACTTTTGGCCTTGTATTACTCATCACAGTTTTAAAATCATAGTTTTGGTGCAAATATAAGCAAAGTCATATTTACAGAGCTCTTTGGGTTCTATAGCTGTCTTCACTTTTTTGCTGGTCTCCTTCTAGTGTTTGTGCTGTCCGATTTCATTAAATTAGTCAGTTGTTACAAGAAGTACGGCTGTTAATTGAGGTGATTTAACACTAAACCTCATAGCCGTGATCCTTCTCCTGCACCCACAGGTAGCCTTACCTCTGACCTATAAAGATCATAAATTATACCAAACAATTTCCACATGCTTGAAAATATTTATGGTGTAATGCCACTATTTTATTGCTTTGTTGAAGTGGACAGTAAGGCCTAAAGAAAGTCTAGTCAGTGTGACGTCTTTTGTGCAGGCTTCAGAGAAATTACTAATGATCATTGTTTCATTTGAAACACTTACCCATAAATGCTGCCATAAATCTTGTTCAACTGGCCGAGACTAACACTCTCTCTCTCTCTTTCTCTCTCTCGTGCTCTCTCTCTCTCTCTCTGCCTTTTTTCTCACTCTCTCTTTCTGTCTGTTTGTGTCTCCATTTGTGTGTGTGTGTGTGTGTCTGTCTGTCTGTCTGTCTGTCTGTCTATCTCTGTCTCTCCCATACCAATAAATGGGATCTCTAGATTGGAGGTGACAGCTGTGTTGTCCACAAACACTAATACTCTCTCTCTCTCTCTTTCTCTCTCTCTCTCTCTCTGTTCCTCAGGAGCGACCTGTCTGCTGGAGTGGTCCATCTGTGTGTGGTTAGCGCGCTGTAGCCACAGATGGCCGCCAAACACTTTCAAAGTCGCTGCAGCCATACGTCTAACCTTACAAAGCAAACTAATTAACAGTAAACGTTGTTGCAGGGGGAGAAAAAGGTGCCATTTGAAAGAGTTTGCGCTGTCCCTAATGAGGAGAGAGTAGGAGGCAGCGAGGGCCGGGGCCACAGGGTTTACGGCTCTGTCCTTAGGACACTAGTAAACCTCCTGGTCAGGGTGGTGTTACAGGGCACACGGGGCTCAGAGGTGCCAGGAAGACTGCTGTGTGTTTGCTTCACGGGCTAAATCAAGACCAATCTCCCATAAAATGATTAAAACACTGCTATGGAAGCACCTATGACCATCCAGCCAAATGGCAACCCTTGAGTGACACCGGAAGAATCCTGAAACCCTCACATGAAGTCTACATTCTTGGGAATTGTCCAGAAGCTAAACTACTGGCATACTATTATTAAAATAAATTATAGATCTTTCACTAAAGACTGGAAGTGTTACATTTCTTTATAAGACTTCTGACACAAAAACACCTATATGTCAAAAAGAATGTAATCATCTGAGTCATCATTTGAGGAAATGTTCTTGTGTGTGTGTGTATGTGTGCATACATTATATGTCTCTGAAGAATGGCATGTTGTGAAAACAAGGACATGTCCTTAGAAAGCTAATTAAACAGAAACAAATGTGAGCAAACGGGAAACGTGGAAACGGGTCAACTGCCAAATGTAATATTATTTCCATTATTTATTTCATCACTTATTTATGAATGAGTTCAGAGAGAATTAATAACTGAAATCCCACAGAGGGAATATTGGCTAGGCAGTCCTCCTACTGACAGGTCCAACAGCACTAGTAGTTAACACATACAAGCAAACAGTCCTCCAGAAACACACACACACAATTAGTGTGTGTTGATGTTTTTCTTGTCCAATTCAAACAAATTCAATCAATCGTGTTTTGGGAGGAAAAATCCTCTTGCTATTTCTGAATACATTTGATAAATGCACTCTCATATTGTGTTTACATTATAACCAATGAACTTGTGTAAGTTTACATGATTACAAGAAGAAATAACATAGAACTGGCACTCTGCACTGATGTTTGAGATGCGGAAAAAAGGAAGAGATGTGGACATTAAAATGTTGTAATAATTGTACAATTTATCCTCATACTTTTGAATTCTGCTGCATTTAGACAGCCAATGAACTACCTTGTTTAATTTTAAACACTTTAATCACTGCACCACTAAGCACATGTACTGTACAAAAACAGTAAGGGGTATTTCACATGGTGTCTCTGACTTAACCAACCATCTCCTTGTCTTCCTTTGTCACTTAATTGTTGTTAATTTTGTAGTTTTACAAGGTGTTACATATGAAGTGCACCTTCTTTTTGGACAATTTTGTTTAGGAAAATGAATGGATACAGTTGTGTGTACTGTATGTGTGCTTGTGTGTGTGTGTTTGTGTGTGTGTGTGTGTGTGAGAGAGAGAGAGAGAGAGAGAGAGAGAGAGAGACAAAGAGAGAAAGACAGACTGACAGAGAGAGAGAGATTGTCTGTGTGTATGTGTGTGTATATGTGTGTGTGTGTGTGTGTGTGTGTGTGTGTGTGTGTGTGTGTGTGTGTGTGTGTGTGTGTGTGTGTGTGTGTGTGTGTGTGTGTGTGTGTGTGTGTGTGTGTGTGTGTGTGTGTGTGTACAGCAGTGTATGCATGTGGAGCAGGCTAGAGGGTCAAGGCAAGGAAAAAATGCTACGGAGTGTTCCCCGCATCAGCCTGCTGTTTTTAGATTGACCATAATTAAGTTGTTTCTCCTCCTCAAGTCTCAGAGAGAGAGGGAGGGAGAGAGAGAGAGAGACTGTGAGCAAGAGGGGGGAGCCATGTGTGAATAATCAGAGCTGAGATGTTGGCTTGGCCCCATTCGTCTATCTCAGGGGCGGTGCGGCTCGGGTGTGTGGTAAATGTTAACACCTTGTGCGTTTGGAAATCCTCATGTGCTTGTCTCATTAGCAGCTAATTGGTGCGGCTCTCCCTCGGACATGACGTCTCCCCCATTCCCTTTGAAGGGGGGTGAAAGAGAGAGAGAGAGAGAGAGAGAGAGAGAGAGAGAGAGAGAGAGAGGGAGAGTGAGAGAGAGATGGGGAAGAAACAAAGGCGGTCTATTTTTTTAAAGCTCCAAGCTTCGGCAAAAGAGTTAAGTCCATATTACAGAAACATAAACATTCCTGTCCCGCGATTAACCTCCAAGAACAACGCAGTGCTAAGTTGGGCATACAGCCTGCAAAACAAAATTAGCCCAGGGATGCAAGGCAGAAGAGAGAGAGGAGAAAGAGAGAGAGAGAGAGAAAGAGGCCCTCTTCTCTTTTCCCTCTACCACTCTGTCCCAGGAGGGCAATTCAAAGAGAGAAAAAAAACATCAACTGTGTTAAAGCTTGAGTTTCTGTGATGATGTTATGGATGTTTATATGTGTGGAGGTTGAACAGAAAGGCATGTGACTGTGGAAATTTTGAGCTAAAATTTAATGGGCCAAAAGAATAGCAATATCCATGCACTGCTTGGAAATATGTAAGGGTTCCCTTACAATGTCTTATCTTACAGCTGTCGCCATGCAGCTGAGAGCGGGTAGTGAAATGAAAATATCAGGTGCTGGTGGTGGGTGGTGTGCATAGTACACAGCAAAACTGCAGTGTTAAAATTTCAGGGTTTAACATTTGGGAGTTGATTTTAACTCATAAAGTGTAATTTTAACATTTTTGGACTTAAATTGTGTCTAGAGTTGTGGTTATTTCATATTTTCAAAGTGTTAATTTACCTCTGGAGAATGTGGAGCTATATAAACCCTCAAAAGTGTTAAAATCAACTCCGTGGAAGTCAATTCAACACTGTTTTTGCTGTGTAGTCTGTTCTATAAAAGAGTTGTACTTTAATCATCACTGTGTTGAGTTTTGCAGTGTGTCAGCACAGTTCATATGTACAGCTAGAAAACATGTTTTCCTGCACAATGAAATTCTTTCTTTGCTGTCCACTTGAATCCCACACATAACTCCACAATAAGACATAGTAAAACATATAAGGCATATAAAGCAATGTGTACAACTGAATATAAGGGTCTGTGTAATGTGCAAGCTGGTTATTAGTATAGTCTGTATTTTGTTTGCTTTGTAGCTGCTTATGGATGATTCAAGCCCAGATGTGAGGAGAACATGCAGTACTCATGGTTCAGGCAGATGATGCTGCATTAGAGTGACTGTGAGTGACAGTGAGAAGCGGTTGGTAGAGACTAGAGAATAAACTCAATTCATTACATGTAAATCAAGCAAATGAATGAATGAATGAATGAATGAATGAATGAATGAATGAATGAATGAATGAATGAATGAATGAATGAATGAATGAATATTACTTAATACTTTTCTTATCATCCAAAGAATCAATGGGGAAAGGTTCTCAAAACTGAAGCAGTTGTATCTTTTGCAGTTATTTGCATGACACTGTGGTATAATTACTTACTGCCTCCCTAAACAAGCTCATCCAGAAGGATGTCATGGCCTCTGTTTTTACGGTGATTCACGTTAGCTCTTCCAACCCTTTTTTGCTGTTTTTGCCACAACAGGCACACACTGATCCAACCTCTTATATGTTCACTAAATTAATCTAAAGCAAGCTCTCAACCTCACTGCAGCAGTGCAGAACATTTTCACTTTCCAAAAGAAGCCCAGTCAAAGGGCTACTGTTTCTTGGTAGAAGCTCACCAGTTCAGTCAATTCCAAAAATGACCGTATGTAATTTGCAGAGCCTAAACTACAGATTAAAAAAACTACTATGATTAGTGTCATAGCAGAACTTAAGAAAAGCAGATGGGGACGTGAGACACCCCTCTCATCCTTTCTTTTTTCTTTATCTCTCTCTCTCTCTCTCTCTCTCTCTCTCTCTCTCTCTTGCAGATTGTGTGGTGTGTGCTCCTTGCGCGTGAGAAGCCTCATCTGTTACAGCGCGGCGAGTCTGCCCCCGCCTGTGACAGCAGGCGACAGGGTGTCACCGCACGCGACAGTGATGGATGCACCAAATTCCGTAGGCAACTTGGGCAATTGGACACATTAACAAGAGGCACCTGCTTTCCTCACCATACAAATCTATTAAAAGATAACAGCAATGGCGGACTCTGCTCTATTAGTAAATTATAGCTCTGTCCTCGGAACGGGTAGTATATTTCCTCACAAACCTCTGAGACACTTAAAAAATCGTTTTATTGCTAGGCAAACAGCGCCATCTACAGGTTTAAAGATTTTAATCTCTCCAATACAAATCAGTTCATATCCGTTTTAGGCACATTTTTATATAATATTATTCTTCAATTGAGTTTCATCATATGTTTTTTTTGTTTGAAAAAAAAATTAATCAGTGCATATCAAAACTTTGGAGTGAAATTATAAACCAAAACATGCAAGTAAACTTATAAATAGTTTTTAATAATTGGTAGGCTAAACCTAAGTAGACTATAAATACCAATAAACTAAGGTAAAGACTTAAAGTCTGGTTAGATAAGAAATACATCATATTGCATTCACTACAGTATAGACATGAATACACTTGACTAAGATTGCCAAGACAACCCCCAGGCTCTTTTTCATGACAGTAGGAGAGTCATTATCGTTGATAGCTCCCAGTGGCCCAGCTTAGACATAAGTGGCTGAAGACATTTCTGATGGTGGGTTGGCTTTAGGGATTCACAATCTTTTTGTCTTTTCTGAATTAATAATCCAAATAAACAGAGTAAATCCTCAATGCAGATGTGACGGTATATGTCCTGAGGTATTAATGAAAGAATTTCACATTTTTGAACTGTCTATCATTTTGCCAAGTTATTAATGAAGCTTTTAATAAGCCACCTCATATTATCATCATATAAAATGTTACCCAAGGGATTTTTCATCACAAAGTCTATTTATGGTTAATTGATTTACTAAATGATTTACAAATAATTAATCGAATAATCAGATGCTACAGTAATGGATCTTTCACTGCCAATTTTAACATCCCCATATTTTTTCACAGGAAAACTACTACATTGCAAATGATTAACTCATCTTGACACATTCAGGCTTTTTCCATTCATGACAGGAGGTTGTGAGATTTGTCTCCCAGTCGTAATTTATAAATAATGTTTCCTTTTCCCAGGTGCAGAGGGGGAGACTGTGGCCCATGATGAAGGAGAATGTGTGGCATTTCAAAAGAGTTTACAGTACGTGACAGGATGGCACCCTTGTGAAACAAGTGGGTAAATGTGCGAAAGGAGGGATCACTAGACTGTAGTAAATACTATAGTGACCTGTGATCTGTCAGACAGCGCAAGCAACAGCAGAGCACCGTGGTCACGTTGGAAGAATTTACTATCATTTGAAGAGTGACATGACCAGAGCACCAGAGCGAAAAAAAAAGTTAATTTGTCTCTTGCCCCTCAGCAGTACACTAAAATCCCGCCATAAATCTCCACTCACACAGCTGCGTGTCCTGTTGTGAGATATCACACTGTGACAATGCCTTTTACCATCGCCGTCTTGACAGAAATATGTTTCGGCCAACTGTGGTGTCATTTCATTTAGCGTGATTTAGCCCAAGTTATTCGCCACCATTTTAATCAATCAGCACTGTCATGTTTTCTGTCTCTCTTCAGAGCCGTGTCGGCCGTGCAGTGTTCCTGTGTTGAGGTGATGATGTATAAGTCTTATTATCACTGGCCTGATGGATGGCAGCCTGAGCAGCCTTCCCTTTGCTCTCCCTTCTGTGAAGCCTTTGTGTAAGTGGGCCACCTACACCTGTAGGCCAAAATACATGGGGCTGAGGCTCCTTTCCTTTTGAATAACAGAATACATCATTGGCACTACCATACGGCAAACAAAAAGTGAACTCATGCAATACAGCAATATATGCAATTCATCATGTACCAGGCAGGGTTTCTCAGAGCATATACAGGGGTTAAACCCCCATGACAATGACCTTCTGCAACGTCCCAAATCTCTCCGTATTTGCTTCATGCTTGTACATTAGCATTATGCGTTAGCGTTATGGGCAATCTGGCTTTCAGAAGCTCCAGTGCAACACATAATATGTTTTGTATATATGTGTCCAGTGCAACACATAATATGCACAAAATATTATTTGGTTGGCCTGGCTATTCACTAAATCACCTGATCCCAATTAGCACAATTCCTTGGCCTGTGGAGGAGTTACTGAGACGGTAATATATGGTGCTGGGTTATAGTTTCTGAAGCCAGGTTTCCCCTCAATGTATACTACAATACTTTGAAGCCTTAGGCTACACACCTTAACAAAAACAGCCAAGTAACAAAAAACTATTTTAAATACATCCCAAACTGATACTGAAAAATCTAGGCCTGGCCTACTAAATGAATAGATGTACAATGTACAATGCGTTGTGACATTTGAGACTTGTTATATTCAAGCATTGCGAATAGGCCTGGATTAGATGAACCTTTAAGCGAGGAAACAAACAGAAAAATAAAATAAAGAAATATTTTTTTAAAAGAAACCATATGAAGCAACAGTTATTTCCCCCAGATCTTAATGAACTTCACCACCTCATAACCGCTCATCAATAATTTCCCTGCAGGCCTGACTCGCCAGGCTAATTAAAGCGGGAGCACGAACGAACAGCCTGTCGAGCTCATCGCTCTCACAGCCTCCCCTCAACAGACCCATTATGCTTTTATTCCAAGCGAGAGCAGATTTGAATTTTCCAAAAGAGCAACCCGATAGCTAACCTATTACAAAACTATAAGCAATCAATAGCTAATTTCACTGCATTGATTACCGATCGGACATTTAGCTTGTGCCCCCTGGCGGGAACACAAGTGCACAGGGGTACTGCTCCCCGTTGGCACTCATAAGTATTACATTTATTGACTGCGTGCAGAGGGCTAAAAATGTCAAATTGTTCATTAATCTTAATAAAGACTATACTTGACCATGTGTACCTTCCTCACTTTGTGGCTTGGGAGGAGCAGGCTATCAGTAAATGAACATGAACAAACAGGTGTGTCATTCACGTAAGATATTTAATTGAACAGCTCCATATATGAGGGACACAGGCATGTTATCTGAATGTGCCATGAAGTTCCAGACTAATGTGACTGGTGAGCATTTTTTTATTGATTTGAGCTGGTGAGTAACTTCTTGACTGCTCTTTTGTCTTTAAAACACAGAGCTTCACTACCGTCTAAATGTGTGCATACCGCATTGGTGGAACATAGGCTATTAGGCTGTTTTGTGGTTTACGTGTTTATGTACCATGCCAATGCAACCCAGGAAAAAACATAAAGTCTTCATGATGTTGGCAAGCTATTTATTTATTTGTTTGTTTGTTTGTTTGTTGTTTGTTTGTTTGTTTGTTTGTTTGTTTGTTTGTTTGTTTGTTTGTTTATTCATTCCTATTTTAGGATTGGGATAAGTCAGGGTTTTCATTTACCATTTACATTCCACAAGCATTGCATTTAGAGCAGCACCAGACTAGTGTCTTAGGCCCTTAGACCCTTAGCAAGCCAATGCAAATGGTAACTTGTGATTTTTCCTTTTTTGCTACACTGCTGCAGTGTTACCCTTGTGATATCACTTTTGGCTAGCTTACTGTTCTCAATAACCCTACAACTGATTCCACCTTTATTTCCTAGCTTTGGCAGCTGTTTTTGTGTCTCCAAGGGTGATATGGTTTTAGACATTGCCCTAAAACAACCTGTAAAAATAATGACACACACAGACACCTGCCATGCCTAAACTATATAGATGAACAGAAATAGACAGAAGTGAAGTGTATGTGTTCATAAGCAAAAAAGACAGGCAGAGGCTGATCTAGAAAGAGAGTGAGAGAGAAAGACGAAATTAGCAACCCTGCCATAGCATAAAACTGGAACCCAAACATAAAAAAGGCTACAATCAAAATTAATGATCCATCTGTCACTAATTTCACTTGTTATGTTCACTGAACAACTGGCTGGCAATAAACTTGCCAAATTGATAGTAAAACCGTTTTTATAAAACCAATCACTTCTAGCCATTGGCCCAACACCCCCGGCACTTTTCCTCCACTTTTATTTGTCCTGGGGAGGAGCACGACTACATCAAATTTTACAAGCCAATTTGGTTCCGTGAGCCGGACATGACGGCCATGAATCCCAACGCGCCACCGAACATCACCTGGAGGTGTTATCGCTCTGAGCCTGAATGAGGAGAGAAATTTGCTCACTGCTGGGTCGGTCTGGAAGTATGTCCAATTAACATGTCGTATGCGTAACCTGATATTTTAAATTCCCTTATGGAAAACACATATTTACATACTTAATGAAACCATGTCACCTGACAATGGCACTCATAAAGTTCAGTTTATCATTTAATTTATTTTTGGACATTTTTTTCTCACAGGAGGCCTACATAATAGTGGTAAAATATAACTTAATATATACATATAAATGTAACAAAGGGCCACATTGTTACATGCATTCTGCAAAAATGTCAAAGAAAATTGTGAATACTGAATGCCATAGTATTAGAAATTCCCAGTAACTTACTGATGACAAAGTGATAGCATTCCCTCTCTATTACCAAACTGCCTTGGTGTCTGAGTGGCCTGAGTGTGCATATTCTCTCTCATGTTCTATAGTTTTTTATGTAGGTGTAACCAAACTTTCCTGAAACATGCCTTCTCTATTTACCGATTTTGAATCCCATGCACTCTAAGAAGATAACTAGGTATCACAGCTCTAACCAACTGGTGATACATTGCTGCATTACATAAAATACTGCTCTTACAGACTTTTTAAAGGGTAAACATTTATTGGTTCATGTGGCTGGATTTCGGGGGTGCTGGAAAAGTTTCAACATTGCATTTAGCTTCTCTCTAATATTCCATCTGAATTCTTATCCTTTTTGGAAGATGACATCAAGTACTGGTTGATGTCCAAAAGCCGCTGTCATTGCTACCTGTAAAATAGTAGTTCTCCTGAATACCAGTCTGAACTGATCACAATGTCCCTCTTTATTATTCTATTTCTAATCATCATCTTGGCCACTAAGTGGAGCCAAAGTCATAATTTTTGTAAAAAGCAGTTTGCCAGAATGCTCAAAGGTGTCATTGCATCGTCTTTTCATTAATTTTGCGGTGGTCTCTAGCACTAATGAATGCCATGTGAGCCGGTTTTGGTGAAAAAAAATGCTTTAGTGCTCCAGTTTCAGGCTGTTCTAGTTTGGTGGAGGAGACGGAGCGGGAAGAATGACAGGTTCTTGGCTATTCTAGTCACAGGCTACAATCATTCAAAGCCCATTCGGTCATAGAACACCAAATAGAAGATTTAAACGTTCTAAACAAACACAACTACTTACCTATATTTTGCTAGGTGAATGTGTGCTGCAACGAGACTCCTCTGGTAATTACAACTATGGCATGGCTTTTTCTAACTAACAAACTTACGTCACTTCGTTTGCCCTTTTCTTATTCACTAATTTTTCCGCCTGTTTTCTTTCATTGACTAATGGGGGTAATCCAGGTAGAAGAAAATTTTCACATGCAGCAGTATTTCCGTATATCGTAAGGAGCAAGTACTAAACAGTTTCTCAGGGAATGAAACCTTTAAGACAGTGTATTTGAGTTACAACTTCATTTGTCTGTGCCTGTATTGCAGAAGTCACAGAGAACTGCTGGTCACAGCAGGGGCGGGCATTAAAATACAGCAGTCAAGTCGAAGACAAATCCCCTTTCTGCAATAATGCAACTGATCCCGCTCTTTATATAAGATAACATAGATGTCATGTGCTGTGTGTGGAGGACAGGGAGAAGGAGGGGGGTTGTAGTGGGGTGCACTGAGAGTTCAGTGGGGGGTGGAGGGGGTGGCCAACTGCTGTTGTGTGGAACCAGCTGCAAGGGTCCATAAGATTTGCCTACAAGCATCTTGCTCCCATGGGTTTTCAGGTCATGTGACATGGTCACATTTTGGTGATATCTTTACACCTTTCAGTCAAGTCTGACACGATTTGGATTCCTGGCTACAGTCGGCTACATTCATCCTTACAAAGTCAAACATGCCTAGTGGCTTTGTCTGCTTGTCCAAAGCTGAGGAGGTGAGCCCTTTAAAAGCTTTCAAGTGTGACAGGAGGAAGCTTGCGCCTTACACCTTCATCATTCTGTACTTATTTTGTGTTTGACTTTTAAATTAAACTCCTACATTTTAATTAATGTCTTTATTTATTCAAATAAACATATCTAATTGTATAGCCATTTTTTGTTAAAACTCATGAGCTTGGATCATGATATGTAAAAGACAGAATGTTGAAACTGTACACACATTCACACATATGTGTATATACACAATAAAGATGTTAGAGATACAAGATTCAATATGTATTTTCTGGTTTATCAGGACATCTGCTGTGAATTGAATCGTTTATGGCTCAACACTACATCACCTCTTCTTACTTCGCTTAGCATGCCAGCACGTTTTGTAGTCAGTACATTGGGCTGTTGTTTGTGTTTGCCAGGTACATTGTATATGAAGATTAGGTTGACTGAAATAAAATGCAGACCACCTTATCTATGCTTGAAGAAGCTGTCCTTTATGAACCTGAAGCATTTGGAGTAATATAAACATGTAAACTGCCCAGACATGTAGCACAGTGTCACAAACTAACTCACACTTAGCTTACACTTAGCTATTATATTTTGTAATCTCCAGATTTAGGTTAACAGCCAACAGGGTCTTGATCTTGGGGTGACTTTTTGTATGGAAAAGTTTGTATTCAAATTCTTTTTTTATTCTAGTTTTTTATTCTTTTAGTTTTTTTTTTTTAAATCTTAAATGGAACCTTCGTATTTATCTCCATTTTGTGCTCTGAGGTCAGCAGACCAACTGTGCCTTGTGCTACCCTCTTTGTCAATCTTCTTAAGTTTTAGCTCTCTTATACAGCTCTTTGGCCAACTTTTGTTATTTTTAAATGTGCTACAGGAATAAACGTGACGTGACTTGACTTTTTGAGAGAGAGAGAGAGAGAGAGAGAGAGAGAGAGAGATGGGTCCCTGACTAATGAGTTGTTATATTGTCCTTAGGTGCACTAGTGGCCATCTGCCACCAGGGGAAGTGCTTTCCCAACATTCCAAAATTCTTCCTATGCCTGGAGAAGAATTCAACAGCAAGACTGTCGCCATTTTAGAGCCTCACTGTTTTCAAAAGGAAAAAGCTAAAGTGTAGGGGAACAGCCCAACAGTTTTGTTGTGTCTGTGTGTCACTGTGTGTATGTACACACATATATGTATTTGTTTGTTGTGTCTGTGTGTATGTACACACATAGATGTGTTTGTTTGTTGTGTCTGTGTGTATGTACACACATAGATGTGTTTGTTTGTTGTGTCTGTCTGTGTATGTACACACATAGATGTGTTTGTTTGTTTGTGATATTTAAGATGTCAGTGTTTTATTGCCTCTCGCTGGTGAGAGAGGGGGGTTAAGAAGTTTGGAAAAATGATTAAGAGAGAAATTGCCATGGTGACAAAGTTTTCTCTTAAGTAATGTAGCAGAAGACAAACTGAGAGGAGACCTTCACCAGTGCACCACATTCTCCTTCACGTTTTTGAGGTCATGTGAATGTTTGTCGGATGAGACAAAAATTATTCAAAAGAAATTAGTACACATTTACCTGTAGACATTTCAAAGATAAAGTAAACAGTCACACTTAATGTTATACCTACTGTTTTTTCATAAAATCATTTACATTTTAGTAACCCAGTTTCCAAAGAAACTAGCTCCCATCTTAAGTTATTTTCCTCTCTCTCTGTTTCTCTCTTCCCGATTCCCCTCTCACCCAGACAAACACATACCCAGGCGCTGCTGCTGCCTTCTAAGGTCTTCCTGCTGATTTCAGCACAGCTCCCCTATAATTACCACTCCAGGTGCTGAATTGCAGTTTTTCTTCTTCTTCATATGGCTTTTTCCTGTGCCACTATAACACTGGACTGCTGGAGCATTTCCCTGCACTGCTGCCCACAGCCTGATGTCATGAAGTCACAGGGTCTATTCCTGACACATGTAGCATCAAAGAACAAATAAATAATTTCACCTGGACCACATAGGAGTCAAATGTGACTCACTTTTTCTCTTTGCTGGTGGATAATAGCTTACCACTGCCTCTTTGTGCCCTATAGGTCATGAACGTTTTTGTCTGAAACTGACCATTATTATATAGTCTCTGTCGAAGTGCATGAAACAGTTTGATTTTATTTACAGTTTCTTTTTACCTTACCCAATCTTTCTAATGGTTACCTTATGTTTGTTTATCTTCAAGGGTTCTTTCTTTTTCCATATCTCCCAGCTCCTGGTTGGTGCTCATCTTTTCCTCTGAGCTTTTTACCCCTTTGCGCTCTCTCTCTCTCTCTCTCTCTCTCTCTCTCTCTCTCTCTCTCTCTCTCTGTTGTTTTGGTTTTTTGTGTGAATAAGAACCAGATGTTGCTTACTGCACAGAGAGCAAAATGGAAGGAGGCAGTCGGTCAAGCAAAAGTATGTCTGTAAGCAAAACAGTGACAGAAAGAAACCATACTGAAGGGAGAATCACGAGACGTGAAGGAAAAACAAGGCGAAGAGGAGGAGTAAAGAAGAAAGGGCTTTGGGGGGACCCTTGTCCCTTTAATGTGGTCTGCTAGCCTCGCTCTTAGCATTAAAATATCCATGCTGCCTTCTAGCCCTTATGGGTCTCCGGAGCGGATGGCTACCAGATGGCCAAAAGCTGCATTTGGGGCAATAGTCAGTGTTTAGGTAAGGGTTGGGTTGGAGACTCTGAATCAGCAACTCTGAATGCTGGCACTTCCTGACCTCAACAAGGTGTGTGTGTGTGTGTGTGTGTGTGTGTGTGTGTGTGTGTGTGTGTGTGTGTGTGTGTGTGTGTGTGTGTGTGTGTGTGTGTGTGTGTGTGTGTCAGTTATACAGAGGGTCACATAAGATGTAGATTATTTTAGCCTGAACCATTTGGGCCAGTTTAGAAATGTCACAAAGAGACAGAGAGAAATGAAAACAGACCCGGGAAGAGGGAAGCAAGAGCACTCCTCAAAGAAAACATACAAGCACTATTTCCTTACTTGTGTTCCACTTAATCGCATCGCCCGGCTTTCCAGAACCTTTCTATCTGGTGGAGCCATCTCCGTTTAGATGGCTGTATACGTGCTTATTTCTACACACTGTGTGTGTGTGTGTGTGTGTGTATGTCTGTCTGTGTATTTGAGACAGAATCAGTGTGTGAGTGATGAACCCACTTGTGCTTGAATGAGAATGTAGTGTGTTGTGTGTGTGTGTGTGTGTGTGTGTGTGTGTGTGTGTGTGTGTGTGTGTGTGTGTGTGTGTGTGTGTGTGTGTTTGAGAGAGAAGCAAGAGCTGAGCACACTATCATATGGGCTACTCAAACACATGCAAGCTCAGTTTCATACAGCTGCCCGGGCCATTTCCTGTTCTGCAGCTGTAGGAATGCTTTCCGCTGGCCTTGGCGGCTAGAACCAAACACACATGCACACACATACACACACACACACACACACACACACACATACACACTCGTTGTCTGATGTCTCCCACTGTAACACACTGGGCTCCAGTCTCTGTCTCTAATGCAATACTCAGCTGTAAGGCTTTTGTCTTGTTATTGCTTGTGACAGCATGGAGAGGACTTGCAAAGCAACTCACCTGTAAAACAAGGAAATACAAATCTTTTTCACACTGACTTAAGATACTGTATGTAGCCAAGGGTGAATAATCAGGATATAAACCACTTTTTAAGGTTGAGCTTTGTTTTTGTGAGTTTCTGGGGAGTGGAATATTTGCTCATAGGCATTGTCATTTATTGGCTCAATTTTCCACTATTAAACTGAAATGCCTGTGGAGAGTTAGAGATTGCAAAATAGACAACCCAAATATGTGCAAACCTACCAAACACACTGGAGAGGACAGATTTGTCTGTGATGTACCTTTAGGCTGACAAGATAGCCCTTGAATTCAGGAGACACACAAAGCCTTGAAGAAAGTTAATGAGGGAACGAGAGAGAAGGGGGGGTTGGGGTGAAAGGGTGGAAGAGCTGGGAGGAGGGTGAAGGAGAAGAAAAACAGACCGAGGATGTTTGTGGTGACTGGAGGAGTGGTTTTAGTTAAAAGCCTCATAAAAAAGGGAGCAGTTTTTGCAATATGGCTGAAATGCATGGGGCAGGAAAGACGAGAGCAGAGGGGATGGAAACTAAGTATTCCTTCTCTTCTTCATTTACAAAAAAACATGCATGAAGATACTAGAGGAACGCAGACTGTTAAAGTTTTGCTTCTTCCAGATGTTGTTGGCGGAATCCACCAGGAAAAACTTGTCTCTGAAAGCGGTCATTCAACAGACCCCGTGTTCAGAGTAGCCACCCACAATCCACCGAGCACCTCCATTTCTGAGAAAAACCATGACACCTCACCATAGCAAGATTGAAAAAGGGAGGCGGACAGAGAGAGAAAGATGGGGGGAGGGAGACACAGAGGAAAGGAGAAAACAACCATGATGAAATGTGAATTCCAGGTTGTTTCAGATGCCACAAAAATTATTTTCCAGATGCTAAAAAATGCTTGCATTCTTAAGGGAATTGCAGGGAGAAGAAAAAGTATGTTTAGAAAATAACTTTATTTTTGCATTCATGAATTACAAAATGATTGAGGCAAGCAACATCTTGTTCTCTTCCATTAGAGTCATTATAAATATAATTACCAATAACAATGTTCTAAGCTGCTTCCTTTGAATTTGAATCTTTCTAGAAAATACATCAGACTTTTTAAACATGTAAATTGTTGACATTACATGATTTACTCCTAGAAAGCGGGTTTCACATAAAGAAACCCTCTCAGGTCTCGCTTGCTCGCATTTCACCCAATGGAGCAACATGATAAAAGTTTAAAACCAGTTTTTAAAAACTGCAATGGAATGCCTCTGTCCAGCAGGACTTTGCAATGACACTAACAGAAATAAATTTAAAATGTAGAAAGTGGAGAACAATTTAAACAATAATCATAATGGCCACAACAATAGCAATAGTAGTACAAAACAATATTAATAATAATAGCAAAAACAAAAAACACAATGTACCTCAAACTGTACCAATCAATAATGCTCTACTCTGAGAGAAATCCATTAAACTGGGTTCAATCACGAACTGATTAATTCTCTCCGTACAACTGACCTATCCTCTCGCTGTACAAAATGGCTGCCACCTAGGTCAGCTCAAAGAAGCAAAGAAGAGCAGTGGGTTGGTGGAAGGGTGAGTACCATCCTAGTCTGATGCATGCTTTGATTTCAGACTTGGACTAAGAATTATATCATACTGGATATTACATAATGGTTAATGATAGTGTTAAATACCCATTTGTTTAGTCATTTAATCCATAGAAAGGAATGTAATTAGATCAACTGGCCAGTTGGTCAGCCTCTCTGTGTCATCTAATTTAAAAGCCTTTCTTTCGGAATCAAATTCAATCTTAGCTTGGAGTTAGATAAAAAGAGTATAAAGGGTCCTGCAAGAAGTCATCTTTTTTAGACACCCCCCCCCCCCCCCCCCCCCCCAAAGTCCCTCAAAGGCAGTCCTGGCAATGCACTTTTAAAAGTGCATATACACATTGTTCTTGCACACTTGGTAAAAAAAATTCTGCCACTAGGCTGATATTATTAAATGTTTAAGTGCTTACAGTCAGTTTGGCACCAACCATCAGTGATAGTTATGACTTAATGACAATTACGTTTTTTTCCATGAAGCTAACCAGTAATGATTTTATGTATGCAACTCTCAAACAGAAGAGAAATATGTTTCTGTTGTCTTCTCAGAAACATTCATTTAGACGCAGTAAGTGTCCTGTTCTTTTCAAGATTTGAGAGAGAAAGTCTATGTGTGAAGACATAGACAGATGTGAAGTCCTCATTCTCACAAAGCTCTTGTTTGGAAAATGGCTAAGCACAGGGGAGATAATTCATATATGACAATTAAAATGGAGGACATTTTGTGAAGTCGTCCTACTAAGAGATACAAAAGATAAAGAAGAAAAAAGAATGCTAACCAAACAGCAATAAAGCTGGAGTCAAGTTCAAAATAAAGATGTTCAGAATAGGGACAATGGAGGTCACAATAATGAAAGACCTGATATGTGATATCGCATTGATTACCTGGGTATCCAATCTTTGCATTTCTCTCTGCTGTGGGTTTGTTCAAAGAGCCAGAGGATAGAACTGTACATTGTAAATATATAACCATACAACAGACATCTTTCTTTGGTTCAGAGCGTCCTATTTGTCTTTGACCCCTCCTTAGCCTTTTACAAACCCCACTGAAGTCCTGCCTCATTTTCCTCTTTCAACAACATCCTCCCATTCTACATTTTCATTCTCCTTTAAACTATTCCTCACGTTTCCTTTAACAGCCCTCTGATTTGTCTTTTCCATCTATCTACCCATCTCCTGCTGGTCTGTGTCATACCTTCTCTCTTTACACCTTGTCCAACAAGGACCTTTGGCAGTAGAGTAGACGGCGTGGGTAGCCGTATCTGTGGAAGAACAGCAGAACTCCCAAGGTGCTGAGCACACACGCCAACAAGAAGAGAGGTAGCACCACGGCGACTGCCCAATTCTGCTGTGACTCGAAGATGATCACCTCCTCGTCCACTCCGTTCCTCTTGGGCTCCTCGCTCTCGCAACCCATCCAGCCGCTAAGCACAGACTTGGGGAAGCCTGACTCCACCCTCAGGTGCTGGTTGTTGAACTTCCAGTATTTATTGCCCTTGTAAAAGTATGTGAATGCTAGACACCAAGGAAGAGAATGTGGGATGAGATCTAGTGAACTATAGCATAGTAATCCACATAAATATTACAATGTTGCAGAGCTATGCAAGACTATATGGGATGATACTTATTTTTTATTCATTTGCTGTTTCATTTTCTCAATATTCCAAAACACACACATCTACAAGCATAACCTGTGAAGAGAAGCATGTACCTCCATCCTCACTCATCATGGCACCCTTGAGGTTGGTGGGAACTCCCTTCCACACACTGATGGGTTTGGGGTACTCAGGGTCCACGGCCCGAGTTTTCTCATTAAACTTGTAATATCTGTTGACATTGATGGTGGTGTGAAAAAGGAAGACACAGAGTGTCAGTGGCGTGAGAGGGCGTATGGGGAAGTACAGCAGAAATGGGAAGAACTATTTTAAGATCGTGTAGGAGTCAGACACATTTCCTTAATTTCAAAGAAGTGATCAGCTGACGTCTATGGGTAAAATGTAATTCTGAAGTTTCTTGAAGCCAGGGCTTTTTTCACCATGACAACCTGTCAAACACCACCTCCAGAACTACACTACGTTGTTGGAAGTAATTTTAAGTTTGACTGTCTTTGGTGCTAAAAACAAAATAGCTAGATGTGAACATACTAGGGGTCAGCAATTAAATGTATACAAATCGCCATTTTGTAAAAATGAATAACACTTGAAATAGCACTACAAATTGGCCGTGGCATGAACAGGGTCCCCATATATAAAAGAAAGTACACTGGCTTTAAATAATTTCAGGATTATACTTGAAGTATGACACTCACTTGTCACCTCTGAAGAAATATGTCATGCCAGTAGGAGTATAGAAGAGAGCAGCATCCAGCTTGTCTTTGGGAAGACCACTGCCCAGCTCCTTCAGACTCTTTGGGTAGCCTTTCTCCATGGTGTACTCATTAAACACCCAGTACCTTTGATCTACACGGGAGGTAAGAAAAAAAGTGGCACATCAAACAAGAAATACTGTGTGACTTTATCTGTGAACACTAACAAGTCAGAATCACCGAAACGAAGGACCCACCTTTGAAGAAAACAAATTTTCCATCAGCGCGTTCGTAAGCAGCATTAATGGTGTCTGGCAAACCCTTGAAGATGTTTTCAATGAGCCGGGGGTATCCTGGCACGACTTTGTTATCACGCACACGCCACAGCCACTTATCCTGTATAAAACAAACAAAACAGAACTTGTTAGCGTCCTGCTGAGTTACCCTTTCAATTGCTGATAACTTAGCAACTTTGTCTCTAGATTTAGCACCTTTTGACTTGCTGTAGCACCAAAAACCCTATCTAACGATATCTCACAACATTGGTGACTACTTTTCCTCATCAAAAAACAGAAAAATCTACTTTTTCTGATGTGTGACTTACATCATGTTTGCCCCTTCTCTGACATTTTTGCATCCACAGTTGCTGTCATTTTAAAAAGTAATGGCTGACCTTCGAGAAGCACTTGGCATTGTATCAACACAGCTGTTCTGCAGATCTAACATAAGGTATGCTGCTCAGTGGGATGCCTACATAACTTATAAAGTCATCGTATAATCAAATGACATTTCAGAGAACTAATATCGATTTCTGATGGTAACTTCTGTGGGCAACTTCTGCCAAAAGTGCCTCCTTCAAAGAGTGGAGTGCATGTCAGGGACACCGGATCTGGTGATCATCCAAATTACATCTGGCGCGACCCTTATCTGTCTGCTCTGCATCACAGAGTTACAGCCTCTGTCAGCCAGCCAGTCAGCTTGGTGTCTTCACAAGAAGTCCTACCTTGAAGACAAACTTCTCATCTCTCAGTACAGCGATGAAATCAAAGTGGCCCTCGCAGATGTCTGGGCCATGAGAGGGCCTTCGGTCAGGTTTGCGAGTGGGCCGGGGAGGAGCAGGCGGCTCTCCTGTCCTGGTTCCTGTTTGAGAAAAGTGAAATGTGGGACTAGTGAAATCTTAGTGCTTACCATGCATCAGCCTTGTTCAGATGTGTGTAATGGTCTCATCAGATTGCATGATATTGGCCCAGTTTTGTGACAAATTGTTCATAGCTGACACATTTCTAGCATCATACCTGATTTTGAAAGGTTGGTAATGACACCAAATGTGGAATAATTCTTAAATTGTGGCATACTTAACAGCCTCCATTTTTTTGTCTGCAACATTCTACAGCACCATGACAACAACTAGCTTGTCAGAATTTTACAGGGAATCGGACAACAGGTCCACTGCAGTCAATGGAACCCACATACAAAAATGACACATTGTCTTGAAATGTGTTTAATGTCTGTGCAACATTTGATCTAAATGTCTTATCTGAGACACTATCGTAGTGACTGCCTGGCTGCCCATTTCTGACTCACCATAGATCTGCTGGATTCCTAAGCGGTCATCGTCTGGTAGTTCAAAATTCTCTGTGTCCATCCACTGGTAGAATGGTGCCATGATGGCTGATGGATTATTGGAGTGTTCGAGACCCAGGGCATGGCCAAGCTCATGCACAGCAACCAGGAACACATCATTACCTGGGACAGATGATGGAGGAAAATTCAGGGCGAGATTCAGAGCCATTGACGTGTCTGACGTGTGCAACCAGGTAAAGACAATGTCTCACTTACCCCCTTGGTCCACAGTGCCTGTAGTCCATGGCTCTGCACTGTCAAAATGAGTATCTCCCCCGATGCCAGGTCCAGGGAAATAAGCATGGGCCAGGAATCCCCCCTCACCATCAAATGGTGTACTGTCACCATGGAAGCCTTCAGCGAAGAAGATCATGATGTCTGCAAACCTGTCGACCTTGCCCTTGATGTGGTTGTAGGGGATCTCCCGGAATCTAAGAGGAATCACACTCTCCCACACCCTGAAGGCCTTCCTAATGGCCTCGAACGTCTCATACTCCCCTACTTTAGGGCTGTGGTTTTGTATGCTGAAATGAAAACAGTGAAAGAGGTTATACTTACCACTAATTAAACATCTTCTTTATCTATCACATTTGCGTCTCTGTCTTTTTAAACATCTGCAACATTCTGCGTAGCGTTGGTTGGTGCGAATGTAATTTACTAGTCTACATGTTGGGCCAGAGTTCTAGCAGAGGACAGGGACTCACCTGTAGGTGATCTCTCTCTTCTCCCATTTAAGGCCCTGGATGACGTAACGCTTTTTCCTCAGGTTGCTCTTGAGCTCCGAGCCAAACTTATCTGGCACGCCGCATCGAGGACGGCTCATCGCCCTGGAAACCACACAGTTGGAATGATACTCTCAGCAACTCTCTACGCGATAGGACAACTGTATGATATCTAAGAATGCAGTAAGGTCTGTGGCGCTGTGTTTTGGGTAGTTTTTGTCAGCTTGATGATGTGTTTGGTACTCACGACATGGTTTCTTGGTCGATATTTCCTGTGATGGTGAGGCCATAGAACTTCTGCATGGCTGAGATGGCGCTGCGGATGGACTGGGGGGAGCGAATGGCTTGAGCCCGAACATCACCTGGTGGCAGGTAGCCATATTGTTGCAACCATGCCTAAGAGGGAGATATCAGAAAACATCAGGAAGTTGTTTTCATTATTTAACAAGCTGTAAACATTAACCACTTTCAAACATTCCTGTCAACATGTTTATAATAATACTGAAGGTCACCGCTCCATCTGTTTTTTCTCTTTGGTAGTGAAAAAAGTATTTCCATGTGAGAAAAGAGAAAGGCAAGGTTAAATACAGTGCATCTATACACCAATCTATGTCTATTCACCATAACTATGCATCCTTATTTCAGACAATAGTTTGATTGTGACTTTTTATTTTGCTTTACAAGATCATTCTGTATTTCAGTGTTGTGTATTCTTAAATGTCCTGAGTGCCTGCACTTCTAACTCTCTGACTTCTACTTCTACAAATTCTAATTCTCTGAGTTACAAAATGCAGACTTGCGCTTAGTACAAATCCTTGTAACATGACACAAAACAGGCATCCAGATTTTTCAGCCATGCTGTCACTGCTCCATCATACCCACACTGACCTCAAAGCTAATCCACAAGTAACACCCATCTCTCTATGAGATACAGCACATTCCTCCAGGACTACCGCTCACTGCTGACACAATGTCTGAAGGAACTCACCACCAAAAGGGAGCTACGGACAGAACACCACTCATCAACTATCCACCATGACATGAAGCGTGTCTGCTTGGATAAGATCTGGGTAACTTTCTCTTAGCCACTTAAATTTCCACATGCTTACCTGGTATATACTTGGTAAATACGTTGTTCAGTAATAATGGTACACTTTGTCAGAATTATTTGTCTACTTTCCTATAAAGTTATCATTGACTTGATCCTACCAATTTGTTATGTTTTAACAAGTAAATATGTGGGAAATAAGGTACTGTAAAAGACATTGTTATCAAAATGTGTGTGTTTGGGCTCTGTGTAACCCTGTGCCAGGTCACCTTGTTCCCCTCAGGGGTTATTCTGCTCACTCGTATTATTCATAAGAGATGCCATGAGGGCTAATGGTTCAAGGCCTACATCACTGATCTAGGATTGTGTGTGTGTCATATGTTCAGCTGTTTCACAAATTACACAAATACATATAAAGACATATATGAAGAATAGGAAGGAGAAGTAAATGACGAATACATTTTTTTTCAAAATCACTTCCAGAACTGTAACTAGGTACACATCTGAGATTTCCATACAAGGATAAACATATATTGTGGACATTTGCATGATTCAAAGTAAGTTACTGCCATCAACTCAATTTACTAGGGAAATATGTGCTTCCAACAGATGAGCAGCAATCCAGAGTACACTGTGTCAATAAAAAACAAATTCACTGTGATTCACTGTGCCACTCCTGCACATACTAAAACATTATGAGATTTACTGCAGTTCTTAAGATGGATAAGCACATGTTAACCATTTGCTAGAAGTATGTGTCTAAAAGACAGTGTGCATTCATATAGGACAAAATAGAGTTTGTCTACAATCCTTGCAGCCCACTTTAGAGTTTGTTATTTTTGTTTCTTACAGTCTTATAAACCTAAATTATACATGAACAAAGAGAATGAAATGCATGATGTCAGTGTACCCTACAAAGAACATTCAATGGCAAAAGACTAGTCTTGTGGTGAGGACTTCTTTCGTACAGTGTATAAAACAAGGCAAAAAAACAAAGCTACAAGAAGAAACAGTCAAACGCAATGCCACGTAGTTTCATCCCGAGTCTCAGAGTAATGTTTATGGCACTGTTAACACTGTGGTGTGCCCTGTGCACTCTAAACCGTCCAGACAAAGGAAAACTTGCTTTAAGCCTTTCCACAGAGGAAAAATTGGATTCGATCCAGCAACAAGAGCAGGCTGTTATGGGGAGCTCTTTGTCTGACACTAGGGCTAAAGAGACGTTTTACAAACAAAAAGAAGAGGCAGAGAAAAAGTGTCTTTGACATGACATGGGGTTGAAACAGGAAAGACAGACAAGCCTATATGCCTGTGTGTGCATGGGAACAAAAAACCTTTACCAAAGGTAAAACGCAAACATCCAGTAGGTTGTAACATACATAAGAATGAACAATGAACTTCTTGTTTTGTAAGGTTGCATTAATTTGGCTGCTGATTCAAATTGATTTGATGATTCAACATTGGTTTTATGGATAAGTACTGCATCGTATTAGCATTTTGGCAAAGGCATTGGTTCCTTTCAAGATACATGTCCGCAACCACTTTTGACAATTCAGAATAACTCACTACAGTGAAAAGCTTTTCACAGCTCATGTATGTACATCAATACACAAAAACTGGACATTACTATTTTTGTTTAAGTGCATGCTAACCTACATTGGAAAGTCCTATATTCACATTAGTTAGAACCATAGCATTATATTGTTTTACAATGAGCTAACCGATTAAGCTACACTGCACACAATGAAGAAAAACATAGAGGGATGTCCCTGGTCTTGTAGCAACTGGTAGCTTGTTCCACCATTGGGGACCCATATAACAGTTTTGACTGAGATTGCCTTATGAGAGGGCAAGGCAAGCCAATGTTCTTATGATAAGCACAACGCCTAGGATGGGACCTAAGCCTGTAGATACTGTAGATACCAAGTTTAGATAGACAGGTGCAGACCCTGAAGTCAATTTGCCCCCAACATTTTCAAAATCAAACTGTCTTTGTGGCTGACATAATAACATCTTTCAATCCTCTTGTACACTTCTTCACCAAAAAGCACATTGTGCGTGACCAAACAACACTTCAGAAGAAAAACTTCATATCCAATCACAGCAGGTGACACTGTCTGCACCATTTCAAATTTTTTGATGTATGCAACAAAATCAAACTGGTGTCTTAGTGGCTGACATAGTAACATCTTTCAATCATGTTGTACTTGGTAGCCTGGGTGAGAGGAAGAGACCCATACATATAAGACTTAAGCCAAAATTTCAACAGCTATTATCAGCACTCTATTGTAACGTCTCAGGAGTCACCAAATTGCCATGACGCACTCAGCAGCAGTGGTATTACATGACTAATGGTCAAGAGCGACCATCGGAAGCTTCGCTGCTCCATGTATTTTGACAGTTGAGTAAGACACATAAGATGAGACTGACATATTATAAGCAGTTGAATGGAACATTATTATACATACACTATTAGCACTTTTTATATCTTATAAAATGTCAATGCCTTGCCAGTCATTCAAAGTAGATGACAAAGTAAGCCATTTAAGGACATAAATTTAGTTGAGTGGAGTATTTGACAATCAGATTATGACACAAAAACTTAAATGTTTTTGTCTTGTCTTTCACTAAGAGAAATATAATATGTACATATAATATTACAATGTTGCTGTAAGAATGATTCTGTCTGATTCTGTATATATATATATGTCATTATCAATGTGTGGTACACCACAGACAGTATTAGAAGTTGACACACAATGTAGTGTTATTTTCTACAGTAGGCCCTGATGTATAAATGTCCTCTCTCTCTCTCTCTCTCTCTCTCTCTCTCTCTCTCTCTCTCTCTCTCTCTCTCTCTCTGTGTGTCTGTGTGTATGTGTGTGTGTGTGTGTGTGTCTGCTGTTTTGAGGGTAGACACTGTCTTTTGCAAATGTCTCTTGCAGATGCAAATAGCAAAATGATGGTATTTCTGTGTAGTACCACAGGTATTGCAGTCCTTACAGAGCTCCAACCCAGCTCTTCCTCTCCACCCCCACTTCCACAGATCTGCACTACTCTGTGCTGCATTCATTCACTCAGTACCACAAAGTCTAGATTTCTTTCTAGTTTTTTCTTTAGTATATGGATAACTGAATCATAATGGTGGGTTAAGATCAAGTTAGAGTGGATGAAGATTAGCAGAAACATGAGGAGAAAAATACTTAAAGGGAGTCTGGTGGACCAGGCTCTTTCACATGCAAAGAGTCTGTAGAATCTTAATAGGCACACATTGACTTCCTGGTGGACATATACTTTCTGTGATCATGAAATGACTGGACCTGTCTTCAACTAATCGCAGCTACCTGAATGCAGAATACATAATCAAATTTAACGATAAAGTTCAGTGTTATCACTTTCAGGCCTCTGATTAAAGTTGCTCGAGGGAAAGGAGGCCTTAGGAAAGTTATCTACAGCAAAATACAATATTGAGTAGAGGTACTGCGGAGGTGCTAGCATGGCTAACCTAATGGGGGTTGTCGGTGAGAAAGTGTAGAGTCAGAGCACAATTAAACACCTTCAGTGCTTTACTGTGCACAGACACGGCCAAAGCAAACAGAGTGCTGAAGAGGAGAGGAGAGGAGAGGAGAGGGCGGAGGTGTGCTGAGGTCGAAGAACAGGGCTCAGTTATACACAACCACTGTAGATTTAGCATCCGCTCTTTTTCCTGACTTAAGGCCTCCCTAAATCGTCAAAACACCCACACACCCACACTCACACAAGAATCATAGGAAATTCCTCGGGTTTTGTCAGACCAATTTTGTCTGACCCATTTTCGTCAGTAGCAGTAAGGCTATAAATTGGAGTGGCAACCAAACCTTTCCTTTCGTGTCCTTTCTCTCTTGCTCACTCCTTCTCCCTCTCTTCCAAGTTGTCACATATAAGAGAGAGAGAGAGAGAGAGAGAAAGAGAGAGAGAGAGACAGGCAGACATACAGAGAGAGAGAGAGACAGAGCGAGAACTGTCTTGTAGTGAGATTTTCTCACTTTGCAGTTGCAGTGAGTCTCTCTCTCTCTCTCTCTCTCTCTCTCTCTCTCTCACTACGACTACAGCATGAGGGCTCTGGCAACTCTCTACCCTCACTCTTTGCTCTGTCACTCCGTGTTGTCAGATATCTCCTCAGGCTGCCAACAACAACTCCCAGAATCCCCGTCTGCTCTGGAACTCCCAGCAGCCGGCATCAAAGGTGTGCTTTATGGCTGGGCTAATGGGAGAGCACAGCCAGACGTGTATGTGTGCCGTGATTCAGCAGTTACACTGTGAACACTAACGGCTTGGTGAAGCCTACAGCCTGGACTAGACACTCTGAGTTCCACACAGGAAGGTTTTTCAGGTGGTATCACTAGTGTAGAGCAATGATCAGTGGAAATTATCCTCTCGTCAAGGTCATTTGCAGTATGGCGGTAATTTTACATTTTCTAGAAATAAGCCATACATTTTTGACAAGTAATTATTTTCTATATCACTTTGTTACTTCAATTATCCTGTAATTTCTAATTAAAATATGTTTTCTCTACAACCAACATATTTTGTGTTACTCTTTCAAGAAAAATGACCAATACACTAAGATAAGTTAGTAGCAATCTAACTGTACTTTTAGACTTAAATTCTGGAAAATTTGCAGAAATCTTGATACGAACTATTGCCAAAGGTGGCCATTCACACTTAGAGCCAAAGACCAGCTAATTTTTTTCTGTGCCAGTCAATTTCACAATAAAAACTGCAATTGGGCAAACTAATTTTGGCAAGAGGTGGTGAATGGGCAAAGCTTGGTGTAAGTCATTCTGTGGAAAGCCCTTTTTGTTCACAGCATGTTGAAAAGGGCAAACAACCTTGACAGAGTGGTGTCTGTTGCTGCGGTTACAATTTTTCCTTGACCATTCAGAAAAATAAAAGAAATGCAAAAATGTTTAGTATTTACCTATGCCTTAATTCGTTTAGTTCTGACATTCTGTTGATTGTTTATAATCTGGTCAGGAATGACTGGCTCTCTTGCTGCCCCTTGTACTTGCTTAGATTCCATCATCTGCTGTCCTAATTACCACAACCATATCATAAACAAGCCCGCCACCCACCTAAGGCCAATTTATAGTCCGTCACTCGACAAAGAAAATAAAGTTGTCGGCAGGTGAGCCTTGAGTCTTTCGTAGTTTCGTAGTCAAACAAAAATTTTATAAAATTGAACACTTCTCCCCCAAAACACAGGTTGTGCATGACCAACACTTATAACACTTCAGAACGCTAAACTTTGAGTTCATATCCAATCACAGTAGGCGACACTGTCTGCGGCATTTCAATTCTTCTGATGTATGCAACAAGCTCCACGACACCCTAGCAGACAGACATATTGTCTCTTTTACATCATAAAAGCAACTCTTGTCGCCTGGTCTATGGTTAGCCTTAACAGTGATTTTTTCATAGTTTTGGTGGCACACATGAGCCTGCCTGCCAATTTCCAGAATTTTGATAGGGCAGCAAGAAAAACTCAAGCTAAAAAATTCAAGCTAATTCAGTGCTACTATAAGTCTAGCAACTTTAAGGTAGCATATGCTAATGTAAGCTTTAAGCAGTCAAAGAATTCTTCATGACTAAATTACCAGCAATTTATTGATGAAACCCCATTTTTTTCAGCTAGTCCAGTGACTAAGTAAACATGCTCTGCCATGAAGAAAGATTGACGCATCGCTACCATTTATGTACATTGATCACCATGCTTTCCTCTGAATGTCATGTGTAAAAGTCCTTATCTATTTATTTCAGTTAATGAAGACATTCTAGCTGGTGTCCTCCTGATTTTTGGACCCCATAAAGTTTGTGTATGACCAGACACTTCTGTCAGCCCTGGTATACCTTTGCAGAAGTCTGGTAAGACGTGGTTAGCAAAAGTTTATCGAGTAAACGCCCTGGCATGTGTTGGATGCACATAAGACATGTTATTGTGTCAGTGTATATTGGAACATTTGTGCCCATAGCATCAGCTGTTTATATTTTAAATGATGGGAATGAATATGTGTTGTTTTACCCTCTGAAGAGAGACATTGGCTATATAAGCAGGTTAGGAAAAGGTTGGTTATGACAGTTACTTGGTTTCTTGTTAGAATTCTGAACAAGTCTGTGAAGACACATATGAACACCCCCTGTTAGTCAATTAAGTGGCTTGTCCGGGTTACACTTCACCATTTCTGGCACTGTTCCATAAAAAACAATAAATTAGTAAAATCCAGCAAGACATGGGAGGCTTCTCAGTGTATCACTGTGAAACCAAATTGAGCTGCTACACAAATATCACAAATATCATTTTGTTGAAATTCAATTTAATGTGAACATTCAGTGTTCTCCTTTGATTTCTTTTCAGTAAAGTAAAAACGAAATAAAACAGCAGTTGTAGTTGTTCCATCTCTGAACTGTTAAGAGTACATAATAGCATGGTAAAACACCTACCTGACAACTTCCTTAATTGGTTTGGCTCATGTGATCCTCAAAAGTATTGTGGAAAGTAAAGACATGCTTGAACAAGCAGAGAACCTCATTTAGTCATATGTCTGGCAAGATTTAAATGGTTACAGCTGTGTTGAAATTTCCTTTTAGCCAATACTTTTGGCCTACTTTATTCACTCACACACACACACACACACACACAAGCACACACACAGAAACACACACACATAAATATTCTGTCTTGTTTTCTTGTATCCTACACATGTATATTGGGCATGATTAAGAGGATATTGCAAAATAATAAAAAAAAAATGCAAATTTGTGAGAGTCAGAAGCCAAGTTACCAAATATTACACCGATGTATTGATTTAAACATTGTTGATAGTAGACTGTAGTACTACTACAGTAGCAGACCTGACACTGTGACAGCAGGGCCCAAGGTAATTCATTACCATGCATTAAGTGCTATTTCTCTCTCACCCTCTTCGGCACTTTCTTTCATTTCTTTACAGTGTAAGAAAACGATTTCTTACCAAGTTTGTTCTTTTCTTAGTATCTAGTGATATTTTTGTATAGGCCTATCTTTTTACTACCTAATCATTTATCTTAACATCATTATCACCTACAATTGTGAGCATATTTAGCTTCAAACTCTATTGGACTGGATCTTTGCTGATTTTACTTGTTTTGTAAGACATGAACTAGTGTGTCTATTGGACTGCAATGTATTGTATGAAGTAAAGAAAAAGAAAAAAGCTATACAGAGACTGAAGACACAAGGGAATCCACTCACATATAAAGAGGTAAAGGAGCACAAACTGAGAAAACTGACTGACTCAGTTGTTCCCCTACAGTCTGTGCCAACGGGAAAAAACAGAAACAGAATTTCAGTCACCATTGGCTGCATCTCTCTCTCTCCACACACACATACATACACACACATACAGAGAGAGAGACAGAAAGAGACAGAGAGAGAGAGAGAGAGGCAGAGACAGAGACAGAGACAGAGACAGAGACCGACTCTTATTGCAACTTTAACACAAAAGTTTAGCTCTCTTTTTCTGTCTTTCTACCACACACAGACTTTACGTTTGACACATTTAGTCATTTTTGCTCTTCATGCCCCAGGTGCTTGTGAGGAAAGAGCACCTTTGTGCTCAGCAAAAGCTGTTTCTTAGAAAAAAAAGTCAGACTTTAGGGGTGCATGATGTAATGCTATTTGGTTTTCACACAAAAATGCTGTCACACCATCCAGGAAAATAGAAAAATAATGATCATGATGACTAGGTAGTTGTGTGTATGTGTTAGGCCTGTGCTGTAGATGGTGTGCATGGACTGCTGACATGACTGCTTTTCAGCTCTGTGTGTGCAGCATTCCAGTGTTATCAGACAGCCTCTGATGCAAATCACCACATTGGCTTTGTGATGAGCTAACAAATGCTGTCAGACAGGGGCACCTCTAGAAATGTTGGGCCCTATGAAAGAATACAGTGTTGGCCTCCCCATTCCATTAATTCTTATATACTTATATCAACCGTGCACTCAAAGGGCCCCATGTGGATGATGGGCCCCTAGAATCATACTAACCCCCATGATAAAGTATGTTGCTGTGTGAAGTTTAGGGATGTTCAGTCTCTGGCATGCATGTTGCCCAACCATTTTTGCAATTTCTTTAAGTTAACCTCCAACTTTAATTTTTTGGCACATAAGGCAGTGCTGTTGAGTCACCATGACTCGGGTTATGCATTGTCTTCTTTGTACAATTTTAAGTTGACTTTCTGTAGTGTGTAGCAAAAGGATGCCTGTAGGCTAGAGGCCTATAACGGTCATAGCTTAACAAAAGGTTTCCATCCTCATCATTTTGTCACTCGGTGAATCTATCTTTAATTTTAAATTAATATTTTTGCAGCCTTTATAATGTGAAGGGACACAGCCTTACAGGCCTATTGCCAAATCCTTCATAACAACAAACAAAGCAGAGTCGAGGCGGTGTGTGAGAGCGTGCGTGTGCGGGGCGCGCGCCATCAATGTGACAATTAATTTAGGCAATAACCTACCTCTGGTCTCACTTCTTTGTCCGTCGTTCCACCCTGTGCCAACAATATACTTGCCAGGGCACCGAACAGCAACCTCAACATCGTCAGCCGATATAACATTCCCTGGTGAGCAAAACTGTCCTTGACACTGTCCCAAAAAGAGAGGGCAACAACAGAGTATGGGAAGAAATTGACAAAAAGTTTACAGCCGTGGAAACTGCACAAAATACAACAAATCCTTCCCAGAATTGTCTCTGTTGATAGCGTATGCTAATAATAATAAAAAGCAACGAAATCAACTTTCAACGCAAAGACGTCCGAGACTACGCTGGAATAGGCTATTGGACTAACTAGTAAGGGTCTTCTTCAAAAAAGAAAAGTTACTGCGGAAAAAATAGCAGTAGCCTATGCCTACAATAAATAGTCAAAAAAAGTCTATCACATACAGCATTCCAGTCTTTGGTGTGATATTAAATCTGTCATCTCAGTTTAAGATCCATTCTTTCTAGTCTTGTCTTGATTTGTCTCTTCTCTTGTTTTCCTATCTGCCTTGCTGCGCTGTAGACGTGGTTGTTGGTCTACCCTACTTCAGCTTGAATAGTGGGAAGAGTGCTCCCTCCTCCACCTTCACCATACCACCTCCTTCCTTCCTTCTCTCTCTCTCTCTCTCTCTCTCTCTCTCTCTCTCTCTCTCTCTCTCTCTCTCTCTCTCTCTCTCTCTCTCTCTCTGCTCTGGTTACGAGTGGAAGTTACCGTTACTCTGCTGTGAGACCAGTCTACCTAATTCAGTAACAACGGTGACTTAGTCTAATAGTTATACGTACTTTATTATTATCTGTTAAAAGATGTGGATGGCTGCCTGAAGGTGCCTGGTTAGATCAGTAACTTTGGCTATACATTAATTAAAAAAGCACGTTACTGACATCTAGTGTTTCTGTTTGCACACATCTCTTTCAACCAGAGAGGTAGCCTAAAGGGAAGTGAAGTCATGATGATAGTATGACAACCACTGTTTTTTGCAACGGTTTGTTTGCAGTAACATTAGTTTCTATGAAAATGCAATACAGCCCTATTATTTCATGGTTTTCATGCTATATGACGAAGTCTACTTTTCATAGGAAGTCTATTGGCCCGCCCCCTTCCTCGTATCACCCAAGAGTAGATTACGGAAGTTGAGTTCAGCGAATGTCAACAAAAGAGACGGTAAATACAACAGCTTTGTCCTGTTATTTTACGTTTGACGTTTTGTACTTTGTAATTGTATTTAATGTTCCAATGATAAAACACTCCCTCGGATATCAAGTATCACTATATGGATTCTGTTTAGGATTAGAGTTACAGAGTGACCTATGCTACCCAAAGTTAGCCAGCTCTCTTGACAGTAGCTAGCTTAACAAAAGAGCGATGTTACACCAGCTGGCCAAGACAGAAGTGTTTAGGGTGTTGGTAGATAGCTAGCTGTGATTGTTATCAGAATTTGACCTGAAGTAAACCTGAGTCGTTTGTAAATAAGTTTATTTGAAATACATCGTGTCGTTGAAGACACGTTAAATTCAATGCTGATGCCAATTAGGTATGGAACAACTCGAGATATGAAGTCTACTGGTAGCTGCAGGAAGTTAGCTAGCCAGACAGCTAATTTCCAGACTTCAGTACAGCTTGTACGTCATTGCTTCTGCTGGGTAGATACCAGGAAATGACTAAATCGAGTGGGAGCATTTTGTACTTTTAATTCCAGCGAACTACGAAGGCCGCCAGCTTTCTTATCTAGTCGTTGTATATGCGCGTTTAAACTCGAAATATAATTTCACATTAGCTATGAACGACAATGAGTTTTATAAAGCAAATTTGTTCTTCTGAAGCCACAGCTCGGTTAACGTCAGGAATGTTTGTTTTCCCCGCATAGACGCCGTCCTCCGCTCATAACCAACGACGAGGACCCTGTTCTTCACGGTGGCCTGTTGAAGGACCTGTCCAGTGTTTTGGTTAACCCCCCGCCGCTCGACCTCTCCTTGTTGACGTTCTTCATGTGTGTCTGAGGCCAAAATAGGACCATCATGTCTGTCTCGACCAATTTGTGGGTCCTCAACATGTTATTTATAACAGGTAAGTTTATAACGATCTTAGATGTATTTCGTATTATGTTGGTGACATAAGGTGCAGCATATCGTCTCAGAATTATAGTATATAATATTATATTAGCCAGTTTTGCTGTTCCCGTGGCTTTTTCGTGCATAAGTTAGCTTTCATAAGCGTTTTGTCTTGTCTAGTTGGCATACAATCAAATATCATTACAGTCGGCAAGGTGTGCCTGTCAATATGTGGCGCATTTTTAGAATCGCTTTTACCCGTTTAGTGTTTTCTAGTAATTAGTAATTAGGTCAAAAAGAATTATTTACAAGGTTTTCACCAAATTAACATCTGTGTGATTATTCAGTAATATCAAATTGAAGCCTAATTGTACTATCAATTTTTGTATTTGCAAAGTCACAAAGCCAGTTTACAGAGTTTGACATCGAAATTATTGCATCAACCTGTTGCTCATGCATTTTTTTATTTTCGTCTTTGCAGTTTACAGTAATCTGGAGCTTGTGTCCAGCTCAGGTAAGATTTAGCATTTTCCCATTAGCTCTGTCTTTATTAGTTTGTTTGCTTTTTGAATTTTATATCATTTATTAATATGGGAAATATTCAAACGTATTAACCAGGAAAAGGTGGAAATTTGTGTTTTCAGTGACATTTATAGAGGTATTGTGATATAGGTGTGTGCTCATTCTTGGAGCAGAAATTTAATCATAACACAAATTGTCCGTCTGTCTACACCTGTGTGATTAAAGAGCAGACTAAAGCTCTTATAAACCCTAAAGTTTCTTATAAGTGTATTATTAAGTCTAGACTGCATAGAATTGTAACTTGGATATTGTATCTACAATTAATGTGTGCTAGCTACATAAGGAAGATTCACAGATAATTAAAGGTTGGGGTCAAATTGAAGAATTGGCTCTTGCTTCCACAGTTCATTTTGGAGAACGGTCGCTGAAAATTCTGAAAGATCGACAAGGGGAGATTCGCAGCACTGTCAGCAGCCACTGGTCCTCTCGGCCAGTCAACAGCAGCTGGATGATTCTGGCAGCCAAAGAGGAACCTGTGATCATAAGGTATCATGTTGTCATGAAAAACACTCCATGGATATATGAATTACAGTGATGGCTAACCTGGCTCCAGAAAGTGAAAGTCATTCACATTTGTCATTGTGATTACACAGCACAGCACACCACAAAGAAACAGTCACATGTCACACATTTGTTACAGTCATTCACTTAATTAGCTGATTATTGTTATTCTTCAGCCAGGTACAGAAGTTAATTATTGAAATTGCCTGTGTTAAGTGCACAGGGGGAACCAGGTGATTTGAAATATTTAAATATTTTTGAATATTTAAATTGTAGCTTTTGAATCCAGGTTTCCCATCACTGGTCACGTTTCCATTCAGCTTATTCACATGACTAATGTGCATTCAAAGTAATTCTGCTTAACAACGCATTGTTGCAATTGTTGTCCATTTCAGACTTTAAATTAAATTAGATTATTGTATACTTTAAGTGATATCAAGTAAGGATTTCTTACTCAGAACCTAAAATGTGCATAAACTAATTGGATAGACACCTTGTTACTGTCAGATAGTGTGATGTAGGTGGATAAAGGTGTCTGTCAGTGATGTAATAAAAATAATAATAAAAATAAACATTTCTTCCTCCATCTTCAAGCTTCTCACAGTTTTCTGTCCGATGTGGGAGGGATTGGCTCACGATAACGTCCTCCACAAGTAAACCCGTCTCTCTGTGTGGTTACCAACGCCCTGGGCCCATTGAACTGACCGGGCGTGTTACTGTGACGCATCACTTTGTGCCACGGGGTTCTCAACCGGCTTTTCACTTGTCTTACATTAGAGGTGTGTTACATTAAGAACATATCTCTTATGGTATTTACATGGTTGTAAGCAGAAAGACAACTTATGGGACATGAGGGCATTGAATCCAGTTCTACAGAAATGATTACCATTTCTGTTCTTTTTTTTGCCAGCATATTTATATATATATATAGATATATATCACAGTAAATTAGCCATGTTTCGCCAGCTGTGCTTTCATGTATAACTATAAAAAAATATGTTTTGGATTTTTGTTTTGTGAAAAACATGATCTGACCTCTGTAGACATTTTCCCACAGGTTCTGCTCCTTGTTCCTGGAAAGAGTTTCGATGCCTGACCGACCACTGCCTGCCGCTGTCATGGCGCTGCAACGGGCAAAGCGAGTGTTTGGGGGAGATGAGCTCCCCGGGCTCAGATGAAAGGGACTGCTGGAACCAGGACTACGACAAGGTAGTAGATGGCGTCAAGGAGGATGACATTACAGTAATACCAACCACAACCACCACGACCACTACTACTACCACCACCACCACCACCGTCACCTCCCCCTCCACAACCCCCACCCTAACCGATGGGCGCTGGCACCTCCGCAAGGGCCCCGGCATGATGCCTGGCCCCCACAATGGCACGTGCGGCGGAGTGCTGCGCAGTTTCTACGGGTCGTTCTGGCCCGCTGCGTGGCTGGTTCCGCCCCAGGAGTGCGTGTGGACGGTGGACCCCGAGGACCCGCGCCCCCTGCGGCTGGAGCTGCAGATGCTGGAGCTGGGACCAGGAGACACCATCAACATCACGGACCAGAGGCACGGGGCAGGCAGCGTCATTAAAACGGTAAGTTTTAAATTTCAATGTAATTTAAATTGGGGGCCGCTGTGGTCTAGTGGTAAGGGATTTGGTCTTGGGATTGGAGAGTCACAGGTTTGAATCCCACCCTACCCATGGTTGAAATACCCTTGAGCAAGGCATCTAAACCCACACTTTTCCAGGGACTGTAACTGAAACCCTGTAAATAACTGTAAGTCACTCTGGATAAGAGCGTCAGCTTAGTGTAATGTAATCTAATAATTTGTCCTAAGCAAGAAGTAGTTATGCCTAACTACCAATAATTTGACTACCAATTTGTCATGTATAAGGTAGACATATTTTGACAAACCACACTAACAGAGGTGTGAAACAATGTACAGGTTCAGATGTAGCCAGTTCAACAGCCTCCAAAAATAAACACATCATAACTGTAAATCATTTGAGTTTGTGACCATTTCACCTTTGCATGATGCATGGAAGAAGAATGGTGTTTTATACACTTACACGGTTATTTGACCATTTCCCTCAGTATGCTGACAAACTGAGTAGGTGACCGGGGTTCTGTACGCCACTGGAGTTTGCTGGGGCACATGGGCATGAAGGCTGAAGCTGTCGACAATATAAATTAAATGAAACCAGACTAAATAAAACGTGTTTATACTAGATCCTTAGACCTTCATCTTTAGCACTGGTGAAGGTATGATGACTGAGAACGTTTAAAACCTTTACTTGGTAGCATTTTGCACTCCTTTTTTATGTATTAAATCTGTTAGATCTTTGCACCAGCAGCAATAGGTGTGCAACTTCCTTGATAGCAGTCATACAAAGCTCACAAAAAATACAAATCTCATTAAAGAGAACAGAAAACAAGGCTACACAAACTACAGTAGTTTTGGTGCTAATTGATTGAACTGAGACCCGGTGTCCTCTTTGACAGATCACCTGCGTGTCCAACTACAAAGTGGTGGAGGTGGAGTCCCGCACTGGCGTCCTATCCCTGATCTACCACACCCTGCCCGCCTCCGAGGGGCGGGGCTTCAACGCCACCTACCGCATCGCGGGCTACTGCCTGCCGTGGGAGGGCGTGTGTGGGGGCTCGGAGGGCGGCTGCTACACGCAGAAGCAGCAGTGCGACGGGCACTGGGACTGCGCGGCCACCGGGCGCGACGAGGAAGGTTGCGGGGGCTGTCCCCGGGGACACTTCCTGTGCGGAGCGCCAGGCATGTCCCACCCAGGACGCTACGGTGGCCGGCCCGTCTGCTTTACCCTCAAGGACCGCTGCAACTACCAGCTGAACTGTGTGGACGGCAGTGACGAGAGGGAGTGCACCATCTGCCAGCCCGGAACTTTCCACTGCGACATGGACAGGTATGGGATCTGCAGTGATGGCCAACCTGAATTCAGAAGTTACAATCCTAAATCACATAATCCAGATCACTTAGCTCTACCTGTAGCCATAATACAGGTCATATCATTGATTAAGTCTTCTACATGGATAAAAAGCTGGGCCACATAGAATCAGCTGATCTAGTAAATGGCTGAAACAAATATGGGGTATCGGATTGTAGGTTCTAGAAAGGTTCCCCATTACTGGGAATACTGGGTGGGCTCCTTACTTGTGTCAGGTACAGCAAATAATACGGAGTGTCCTGAGTGTTGATGATGTTAATGTATACTAAAGTGCCAATGCCTCTGCAACCAAATCAGTGATTACGTTTTGAAACTCAGCAATATGTCACCAGGCAACTGCATGTTGATCGGGGGATCTGAGGGAGAGAATTAAAAGGTCCATTGCCATGTTTGTGTTAAAAGACTAATACAATCAGCACTTATAAAATATTTTGGAAACATTGTGTGCGTGTGTGTAGATCGGGGGGTGTTTGCCATTCCTTTGTTTACTTTGTGTTCCCTTAAGGCCTGGATATACTCGCCGCGCGCAGTGGTGCACGCGCAAAAGTGACGTCAAAATGACGTCAGTGCACATCTGGCGCGGCGTTCTCAAGCGCATATTTGTCTGCACCTCCGATTTTTTGTAATTTGCGCGCGGCAGCCCCATTGAAAACAATAGGCAATGGCTAGTCTGGTTTCAGCTACATTACATTACATTACACTTAGCTGACGCTCTTATCCAGAGCGACTTACAGATATTTAAGTTTGCGCGCGCACTTCTGCACGCTACGAGTATATCCCTAGCTTTAGCTTGCTGTGTCCTCCTTTTGTAAGTCGCTTTGGATAAAAGTGTCTGCTAAGTGTAATGTAATGTAGTGTAATAATGGAAACATAAAGGACAAATGTTTGGAATGTGAAACTCCATGTCCCGGTGTGTAGGTGTGTGGTGGAGAGCTGGCGCTGTGACGGGCAGACGGACTGCAAGGACGGTACGGATGAGATGAACTGTACGCTGACCCTGCCCCGAAAGGTCATCACGGCCGCCACGGTGGGCAGCCTGGTGTGTGGGTTGCTGCTGGTCATCGCCATGGGCTGCACATGCAAGCTCTATTCTCTACGCACTCGAGAGTACAGGTACGCTCACAATTACTGTACTGTAGCATTTCAGTCAGTAGATGTTTCGCACTTGTGTTGGTGGGTCATGATTAGGGTTTGTCCTTTTCTAAATGGGTATTCCTGATGGTGCTGCCATCAAGGATGGTTCCACCTAGCCAGGCTAGCACCGCTGTCAATTAGGGCTGCACAATATATTGAAAATATAGTGTGATATCGCAACATACAGTATCATGACACACATATTGCAAAACATGGCTTAACTGGAATAAATGGAACATCACTGTGAAACAGCTTACATTAATGCCCTATTTATTCCAGTTAAGCCATGTTTCCACATATGAAGATATTTGGGAAATCAAATGGAGTCTTAGTGCCCTTAATATCCACCCGTCTGCGCACTGGCTACGGCTTAGTGGTGAAGATTAAGCTGAAAGATGTTAAAACTATATTTAAATATTTGTTTATTTATCTCAAAACATATCGTCATCGCAACACTCAGCAGTGTTACTGCATATCACACATTTTTCAAATATCATGCAGCCCTACTGTCAATATTGTGTTTTTGCTACAGTGAAAAAGTGAAAGTAATTCCCATATGTCATTCATTGCGTAGCACACACCACACAACAAAATGGCATCCCTCCATTTAACCCATCGCACAAGTGAGCAGGGGGCAGCCATGACAACAGTGCCCAGGGAACGGTCATGTGGGGATGGCACTTTAATGGTGACCTCAGTGGCACTTCTTGCCGTTGTTTCAGGGCAGTTTACAAGGCCTTCGGTATTTGCATCTGGACTATTTCGCAGCAAACAACAAATGAAAAGACAGCTCGTATGAATAGCTGCAAGGGGTGACATTGATACAGCATTAAGACGTAACATACCTTGCGGCAAAACTGTAGTTATTAGTTGAAGGCAGGCACAATAGTTTATAAGTTCACATAAAGTATCCATACCCTATGAAGTAATGTAAGTCAGTGACAGTGTCCAGACACTTTGCACAAAGGGAAAATTAAGTAATTTAGCTGCCATTCTTACAGTAAATTAGGTACAAGGACAGTCCACCTGGAGGAATGTGCGGTTAGATGCCTTACTCAAGGACACTTCAGCTATGGATGAGGGTGCAGGAGAGCACTGGTTATTTACTCCCCCATCCACATTTTTTTCCTACTGAGTACCGAAATCAAACCTGCAACCCTACAACCCCCAGACCAACTCCCTAACTATTATGCCACAACTGCCCAGTTTGCGGATTATACTTAAGACACTGTGTCTCTCTAGCCTCATACAGTGTGTGAAGGTTCAAGGTGTGTTTGTGAGTGACCTTATTCTCTGTGCTCTCTCCCTCGGTTCCTACTTTTAGCTTGTTTGCCCCAATTAGCCGACAAGAGGCGGAGTTTATCCAGCAGCAGGCCCCGCCCTCTTATGGCCAACTCATCGCCCAGGGAATCATTCCTCCAGTGGAGGACTTCCCCACTGAGAATCCTAATGAGGTAAAAAGGCATTGGTCACTTATAATAAATTTTTGTCTTGATCAGTTTAACAAAACAATCCCCAAAATTTCAATCCATCTTTCTGAAGATTCAGATTTAACTTTATCATTGATTTTAAAGTTGAATAACACATACAGTGACAAGAAAGTCATAAGACTGCTGCAGTAATATATAATTGCCCTTGCCTTTTGTTTTTTCCAGGCAACATCACTATCTTTGCGAAGCATCCTTCAGCTTCTTCGGCACGACAACAACTCCTCCCCTCGCCGTCGACGCCGTCCACGATTTGTCCGGCGGGCCGTCCGTCGTCTGCGGAGGTGGGGACTGATACCTAGACCCGCCCCCAGGCCTTCTCAGAACGCCAGCCCCACCCCCAATCCCACGGAGCCCCCCACTGACGGCTCGGAGCCCAACCAGGCCAGCTCTGGCAGTCAGGCAGCAGCCCGCGAGGGCACCAGCCAACCACTGCCCCAAAAGGCCGGCCTGGTGTCCCAAAGCGAACAGCAGCAGCAGCAGCCTCCTCCTCCTGAGCAGCAGACATCCCAGCTCCCAGTGCCTCCCCCACCAGCCCCCACCTCCATCCCATCCCCCCTGGCTCCCGAGCCATCCCACAGCCTGCCAGTCACTGTGCCACCCCCCAGCAGCCCCTCGCTCTCGTCCATCTTCCACTCTCTAGGAATAAACATCTCGCTCTTTCGGCCCAGCCCGGCCCCCTCACTGGCCTCCCTGCCCCTCTCCGCCTCCCCCTCCTTCTCCTCCTCTTCCTCGGAGGACGAGGTGCTGCTCATTCCCCTGTCTGAGGACGCAGTCTCAGACGATGACGTGCCAATGCTCACCTGAGGCCCCATCTGAACCCCAGTGCCCCCCCTTGCCAACGTCCTCTAAATTATGAGCACAGGGGGCGCCATTGTGCACTCCTGCACTGGCCGTGTGCCTTCTTTCCTGTGTACTGATTTTTCTGATACTACATAGGATTTATTGATAAAATGTGTGCATGTATGTGTGTGTACATATGTGTGTTGGAGATTGGGGGCTGCAGATGTGTTTCAAAAACACTGAGGGGGAGGTGTGCCTCCAAGTCCTGCCCCCTTCCCCGCCCTTCCCTGAAAAGTGTCTTTATTCTGATTTTTTGCAACTGATGTAAGTGGTGATTTAATGTTAAGAGTTCCCTCAAAGTGTATTTTTAAGCTTATATGAGATGGCTGAGAGAGGAGAATCACATTAATGCTGGCCTCCAAAAAATCAGTATCCAGTTATGAATGATAGACACTCAAGTGCCTTTTTAGTTAGCGTTTCACAGGACTTTACAAATCAGCCAAGAGATTATGGTGGACAACACATTCACTCTCTCACACACACACACACACACACACACACACACACACACACACACACACACACACACACACACACACACACACACACACACACACACACACACACACACACCATTCCCCCATCATCAAGTAATTGTCCAGTTCTGGATAATTCACATACTGAGAGGATGGAAGAGGAAGCACGCTTTGGGGTGAAGGATTTGAAAATTCACCCATGCACGCTTAAAAAAGACTGTCTACCTGTATAAAACTTGTGGACTTTGGCTATTTAGCTTCCATTTAGCTTCATAGAGCACTTTATGTCCTAACTGCAAATGCCAACCACCTCAGATTTGGGTCTGCATGTCAATACTGGCAAGCTGAGTGTTTTTTTTTTTTTTTTCTGAACCAGTCGAAAAAAAATGCACTCTGTCGCACCACTTTGTGTATCAGCTTGCAGGTAAATTGTGTGATGAAAATTTTACTTTTGTAGGAAGAAATGTGACCTTTAGCTCAAATGATACTCCCGTCATTACCAGTGGTGGGCTCAGTCCAAAGCAAGCTGAGTCTTCACTATCCCCGTAACAGTCATGTTGAGAATGCCCTTGCCATGGAAATCATTCACAATTACAAGCAAAATGACATGATGAAGGAATGAGGCGGAACTAGCCAGTGCCATGCTAATACCTAGAAGACGAGGAAAACTATTTTCTCGTTTCTTAGACTTTTTGTTTCCAGAAGAGATGTATTAACTTCTATTTCATTGAATGTACATTATTGTTTTTTAGTGTCTGGATTGATTGTGATTGCCATAAATGGGAGGGAGATCATATAATTTATGTGAATAAGTATTGGGCTAAAATTCCACAACTTCCACTGATAAAGATGATTTGCACTTTTAAAAAGACTGTGTGTTTATTATTTCCCGTGATATGCATTGTTCTCTGTGTGAATGGGTCCTCACACACTGGCGCTACCTCCATCGCCTCTGTTGGAGCAGGAACAATGGGTGTGAGGGGGAACGGGAAGTGGGAGCTGTTGCTGTGAGTGTGACAGGTGGTGGGGCCATACGCATTTCAAAGCACCGGCAAACAAGCATCGCGCATTACACTTGCCGGTGTGGAGTAGATCGCAAAGAACACGGCACCAGATGCGTTATAAGGTTAACGGTGAGTGATGATCGTTTTATATGTCTGCCTAAATAGCCCCATATGTATGCGTATGTGTAAATGTATCCATACACATTGTCGTTTGACAAGTCGTGATGAGAGATTGGAATAGGTAGACTACGCTTTTGTATTGTTTAAAATGGCAAGTGCGGAGGAAGGTCAGCCAGAGAAGCTTTTTTAAAATAAACATTTCACTCAATGCTATTAAATATGCTAATGCAATTCCAATCAGACAGGTTACCAAAGCATTGAACTAAAATTGCCACTTGATCAAAACGCAAGAGTGGGATATTTCCCTAGACGCTTCACGTACTATATTAGCAGTTCCAGTGTTATTCATCATTGGGCCAGTATCCACTTCAATAAATATCTTTTAATTCAATCATTTAAAAGACATAAACACCACATTTAGCTGAGCATCAGGCTCGTCGGCCACATTAAACTAAGTAGCCTACATAAAGGAAAGAAAGCTGACATCCTTTTATGTGTGTATGTCTTTAAATAAACATATTCTAGGCTACTTGGTGGAACTCCACTTCACCCCAGACATGCTCCACACCTTATTCTACCCAGCACTGCTTCTGCTCCCACTGTGGTTCACTAGCACAAGTGGAAGGTGTGTCTTTGATGAAGTCCAGCAGTCAGTTAGAGTTGTAACACAAGCAGAAGGGTCTACTTCCACCCAAATCGGTGGAACAAGCAGCAGCCGGGCAGCAAAGCAGGCCACAGCCATCCACCAACATCCTCATCAGACCACCAGAGGAACTTTTCCTGGACACCTTCAATCCCACAGAAAGATGGGGAGGGCCCTGACAGCCATGTCACCAATCCGAATCCATACTTGGATCGCTCAGGAGAGTGCCACACTATCAAAGGTGGACAGAGAAAGACTGGCATTAGCACTCAACCACACTGTCAGCATTGTATCCACTTTGCTTTCAGGTCTGTAGTTCACTCTGATTGCATGTCGCAACAGTCACTATTGCCTTGTAGTGTGAATGCTTTGATTATTTTTGTATCTCTGTCTCTGTTTCTGTCCTGTCCTGTGTGTGTGTGTGTGTGTGTGTGTGTGTGTGTGTGTGTGTGTGTGTGTGTGTGTGTGTGTGTGTGTGTGTGTGTGTGTGTGTGTGTGTGTGTGTGTGTGTGTGTGTGTGTGTGTGTGTGTGTGTGTGTGTGTGTACAGTGAGACACATTCCTGGCCCTTTGCTTCTCAGCAGAGACATCAACAAGTATTGCAAGTTCTTATGGAGGAATGTGAGTGCGGCCAATTACAACAGGTGCGCCACAAATTGTGTCTTGAATGATAATCCTTCCTATATCCTCAAGATTTCAGACACACCTTTAATAGCTGTGCAGTAACTGTTTGTACTCTCTTGCTAACACAGTTACATAGATGAAAGCATAAAATGATGTTTTGATGCCAGTGTTTAAGTCCTGTTTAAATGACTGACGTGTTCCCACATACCAGGTGCGGCAGAGTTAACGGCAGTTACAGGAATGAAACCTGCCTGAGTGTTGTTGTAAGTGGAATACAAACACGTAGTTATAGATTATAAAAATATGTATACATTTTGTAATGGTTTAAATCAGTTGATGGGCAGCCTGCCTTCAGAAGCTACAATCCAGTATCACATATTTTGTCCAACCATTATCTGAACCAGCTGATTCTAATTTGCACAATTCTTCAGCCATGTAGAGGACTTGATTATTGAAATCACCTGTATTATATGCACAGGTAGAACAAGGGGATTTGGAATATCTGGCACTAGAATGTTAGCCTGGTAAACCAGCCCCTCGTACTTCATTTCATTTTGTACAGAGGGTCTGGCAGTGCTGTTTTGAGAAATGATATCTTCCTGGAGGTGTGGGCTCTGCTGAAGTTTAAAACAAGTGGCTCTGTCTTTACCCAATCACTAATTTCTGGTCGTGGCATACGCAGTTAGCCTGCCTACGCACTACAATTCAAATATAGCACACAGAGTCAATGTCATCACTCACAAACACTCCATCTGTTCGCTGATTGGCTAGGATTGGCTGGTACCTAATACAGCAATATTAATGGCAGCACAGCCAGACCCTCTATACACAATGAAATGAAGTATGAGGGGCTGGTTTACCAGGCTAATAGAATGTAACTTCTGAATCCAGGTTGCCTATCGCTGATATAAAAAGTTTTGTTTTCCTGTGACAGATACCAGATGACCATCTAAGGGGCTGTGCTGTCTTCCATCACCCTGACGCTCCAGACAGGACAGAACTTAGATACGACGGGGCGGGACTAAATAATACAGACTTCCTGCTGTATGTGCACATACACAACTCTCACCGATGCAGCACACAGGTAGGAATATACTTTGTGGTGATTGAATTGATTAATACAATTGTTATATCAAACATAATTAACCATTTATTTTAAATGTGAAAGTCAGCTTAAACATCTCATGATGAAACATAACCCCCTCCATGATACTACCGGCCACTTTAAAACTCTTTTGTGCCAGCCCAGTATGTTGGCCTATGCGGCCCACTGCCAGTCAGACCCTCAAGGGCGCCCCCTAGTGGGCACAGTGGTCATCTGCAGAGAAAAGCTGAGGCAGGAGAAATACAGGCATGAAGCTACTGTGCAGGTAATTCCCTATGTGCAGTGATGGGCAACCCATACTCAGAGGCTACACTTCAGTAGCCTGGTAAACCAGCCCCTTGTACTTCATTTCATTTTGTACAGAGGGTCTGGCAGCGCTGTAATGAGAAACGATTTCTTCCTGGAGGTGTGGGCTGCAGTTTAAAACTAGTGGCTCTGCTTTTACCCAATCGCTAACATCTGGTTGTCACGTATGCTATTAGCCTGCCTATGCACTACAATTCAAATGTAGCACATAAAGTCACCATCATCACTCACAAACACTCCCTCTGTTCACTGATTGGCTAGGGCAAAATTCTACCTAATACAGCAATGTCAGTGAAAGCACTGCCAGACCGTCTGTACAAAATGAAATTAAGTACGAGGGACTGCTTTACCAGGCTAACAATTCAGTACCACATACTGTATTCCAAATCACCTGGCTACTTGTGCAGCTAATACAGGTGATTTCACTAATTAACACCTCTCCCTGACTGAAGAGTTGTTGTAGTTAGAACAAATACAAAGAATCAGCTGATTCAGTGAACAGTTTGAACAAAGATGTGGTATTGGATTGTAATTTCTGAAGCCAGGTTGCCCATAACTCTCTATGTGTTTGTTCTATAAAATCTGTGTTTGAGGGTTTGTCTGTGCAAAGTGACACAGATCAGATCTTTGATCTTTTTTTTAGATACTTATCCATGAACTTTTCCACATGCTGGGATTCTCAAGAACACTCTTCAACACCTGGAGGGACTGCTCACATACTCTCCAAGGTCAGCAACTTAAAAGCTGAACATTACAGCACGGTCTTAACCAGTTGTTTTCATCAAAACTGGTAAAACGGTAAAGACAACCGTTGTAGAAAGAAGCTGGACCTGAAGATTACATAAGATCAGGACTGCTGACAGTCTTGGCTGGGCCCAGGACAAGATAATCTAATGGAGTCCCCCCTCCCATATTCCATAATGTAAGGAGGGACGAATTCTGCAGACCCGTTTGTCCCCCCCTATCGGCGGGCCCGGATAAGATATTAAGTGAGCTGAAGTGTTCAGACCTTTTTTCAATGTAATTACAACTTGTATTAGTAAGTTATATGTGGTGTTAATGATATTTTCAGAGCAGAATTTAGTGGATTTTGCAATGGTTGTACTGTATATCCTAGCATACAGCTATGTGTGCGGCATGTTAATATAATGCCTCCATGCATAGAGCAGATGTATTTCTCCTATCTTTACTGTGCAGCTGGCGGAGAATGCAACCGTCATGGCCGGGTCACTAACTTGGATGATAAGGGCCACATGCGGATCTACACACCGTCAGTGGTGCGAGCTCTACAGGAACACCTCAACTCCACTGACCCTACGCTAGGAGCTCCTCTAGAAGACCTGGTACAAACTAAGTTTAAGGAACACGCAGCATTACATGGACATATACATATTTGCAATTGTTAACCAAACCATTTAAGTACTTAGAAGTTGAATGATTTGAATATTAAATTAATAGTTAATAATTTGTCTAACAGGTTACATATTCATATATGTAGTTAATGATTTCCATAATCAGTAATTTGTTACATATTGATGGAACTGGATGGACATTCTTGTTTCTCAGTTTTCCATTGTTTGTTGGCTGATTTAAGGAAATAGCAATTATTGTTAGTTAGCTAATACGTGTAATTTACACATTTTCATATTGTCTATGAATGTAGCCAACCCTCTGCTTCTTTTAAATACAAGATTTATAGATTTGCATTTTATAGTTGTCATGGAAGCACATTTGCTTAAAAGCTAGCTTCTGTCTGACTACTCTTGAGGTTCCCAAAACCTCATATACAACATGCTGACTTAGTGCTGAAGCATGTTGATTTTTGAACAAAAAAAAAAACTGGGTCATGCGTAGGGGTTTTAGTGGTACAGCTCCAAGAATAAGTTTGGACTTTGTGTGAAAGTGGATGTGTGTAAGCATATTCTCATACCTCTTCCACAGGATGCTGACTCCACTGGGCTTTCCTCCCACTGGGAGGCTCGTGTTCTTCTGAGCTCCATCATGGCCGCCACCCTCGGGGAGCCGTCCACGGTACGGATCGACCTTATTACTCTGGCAGCGCTGCAGGACACAGGCTGGTACTCAGTCAACCTCAGCCAAGCCCAGAGCCTGGTGTGGGGGCAGGGTAAGAAATATACCACAGAACACTGGGCCATAGAGTTTATATCAGTTTAATATAACATTTCAACCGTACTGTGCTATGTACCAAAGACTATTTACATATGAGTTTGCACTGATGGGCAACCTGGATTCAGAAGCTACAATACAATACAATACCACATAAATCACCTTGTTCTACCTATGGGCTTTTTTCAATTGTTAACTCCTCTACATGGTTGACGAGTTCATCAGAATCAGCTGATTTAGCAAATGGCTGGAACAAATAATTTGTGCTAGATTGTAGCTTTTAAAGCCAGATTTCCCATCACTAAAAATAGCTGTGCGTGTGTCTGTGAATGTTTTTTCATAATTCACAGATGAAGGTTCCCTTTTTGGTTCTCTGTCTAGTTGTCATGACAACACATCTCTGTATTTCTGCACCGGAAGGTAAAGTTTTTTTTTTTTTTTTTTACCCAAGCTTCTTTCAATTTACAAAAACTTGGAAAACTGATTATACATCACTTGTATTTCTACATTTCTTTTTTATCAATGGCATAGTGGATTGGGGTGCCATTACCATCATCTCCACAAAGGGGAGTGTGTGAGTGACCCATACCTTGAGGGATGCCGCATTTACAAACCTTTGGCAAACGGGGTAAAGTGCAAGCACTACATTATGGGGAGTTTTCATGGAGGCAGCTAATTACAAAATATCACCCACTATAACCAGATTTTATTACCATAGTTCACATTAAATGCTAAGAACATTTCCAAAATATCCACAAAATCACTGAATATTAAACTTCCAACTGTACCTTCTCTTTTGTGCCACTGCAAACTTCTATGAACCTACAGCCTGTGAACCTTACTGTGAACTAATAGCTCCTGGTGTCTCTTTTTATTAGTGTCCCTGTGTTAATGTCCTATGCCCTACAGAGTGAATGTTGGAAAGAGGAGAACCGGCCTGAGAGTGTAAGCTGGAGTGGAGAGATCTATCAATCAGATAGCCGCTGCTTCTTTTCCAACCTCAGCAGAGAGGTAAGTTAATGCAGAGGGTTAGTTGAGGGGTTGTCAACTAACCAGGTCTTCCAGACAGTAGGGTCCTAACCAGGGTATAGTAACTCAGAGCAAGCGGTAAACCTCCTAATAAGAGGGCTTTTATGGCTTTATTTTCTTAGTAAAACAAAGCCACCTTCCTGGAATTCATTCATTCCAGACAACTGTTGGCTAGCAAAAAAGAAAAGATTATAGTGATCAATGGTTGTTCACAAACCATGTGGTTACCTGAATGTCATGATTTTGAAAAAACAAACAATAATCCAGAAAATGTAAAATTATACCAGCATCTGAATTGTTTAAAATTAACTGTTAACTCTGTTGACAGAGTAAACACAGTAAATCTTAACATCCAGCAGTAGAATAACCCAGTCTGCTGTTGTCTTAATGGCATTTTGTCGCTGCATCTGTTGTGGTTTAAACATTTGTGGGATTCAGTTTTGGTTTTGGGTTGACCCAAACGTTGGTTTAAAATGACATCACCCAGACATAGGATCCACTGCTCCCTGTAATTGACTCACCAACTGGCTTGGCAGACGGGGCTCTTCTTGCTTGAGAGCCTTCAAAGTATGTATAGTCCTTTCTGAAAACTGAGCTGGACCAGTGTATGGTCTGGAAAGTACCCGTGTCTTCTGAAAGGAGTGACGCTTTCTATTTCTGTTTCTGTCTTGCTCTCCCGTCTCTCCATCCCTGTAGAATATTTCTCACAGCGTTTCTGTGGCAGGGCACTGCTACAGGCACAGATGTACAGGACTGCACAGGTACCAGATACGGGTGTCAGGCACAGGCTGGATGGATTGTCCATCAGGAGGGGCCATTGAGGTACTCACAGATCTATAAAACTGGTTGGGGGGAAAAGGACCCTTATTTACCTCATAAAAAGGACATCAGCATATTTGAACCAGGGATGGAAATTTAACTTTTTGGCCACTGGCCACTCAATGCTTTAACCAGCCACTTCTTTAACCTCTCCCCCCAATCTCGAAACCATATCAAGCACCATATATTTTGACTGGACCCAACTGTAGCGCTGTTGAATACATAGCCTATTGAATTGCGCAGGGGGAATACGTCCTTTGAAAACAAGAGAAAACTGGGTTTGAAGAGAACATTTGTTGAATTTGTTTAAAGGTGTACTTTCATCGTGTTTTCATTAATTTTGCGGTGGTCTCTAGTATTAATGAATGCCCTGTGAGCCGGTTTTGGTGAAAAAAAATGCTTTAGTGCTTCTGTTTCAGGCTGTTCTAGTTTGGTGGAGGAGATGGAGCAGGCAGAATGACAGGTTCTCGGCTACCCTAGTCACAGGCTACAATTATTCGAAGCCCATTCGGTCATAGCGAACCAAATAGAAGATCTAAACGTTCTACACAAACACACATACGTACCTATACTTCGCTAAGTGAATGTGTGCTGCAACAAAACTTCTCCAGTAATCACAACTGTGGCATAGCTTTTTCTAATTTACAAACCTACGCCATACGTAATGGAGGCAATCAGGTTAGAAGAACATTTTCACGTGCAGCATGCAGAGGCAACTCGGGGTGAGCTGTCGTATTTTAAAAGAGCAAGTACTAAACGGTTTCTCGTGGAGTGCAAATTCATTTAGCATTTTTGGGTGCTAATTTCCATTCCTGATTTAAACCTATGTCCAATTAGAGATCTCTGTGTACTGTTTGTAGCCGAAAGATTTACAAAAGTATTATTCCCATTGTCACCGATAAAAATCGACAACCTTTTGGACTTCTGCAAATATGCTGCAAGTCAATAGAGAAATTGGACAGCATTCTGATGAACTTGTTTTACACACCACTACTGGTTTTACACACCACTACTGATTTCAAAAAGGCATAGTGTTACCTTTATAATTCTTGAAGCACAAAATTGCTGTCTACTTTGACACCAGAACATTGCCCCTATAACTTTGCTTTATAACTCCATGGCCCCTCTCCTCTACCACAAATCTCTACCAACAGAACTCAGATTTTTTTTCCATCTTTTGGCTACAGACAGTACACAACATGTAATGGAAGGATATAGGTTCAAATGTTCAAAGGCCTCCTTTAAAGTCTATGCCAGTACTGCACTCTGTACTTTCTAGCCTTGCTCCCATGTCATCTCACCAGTTATGCTTAATCAAGGTCCTTATCTGAAAACAACTCTGACAAGCTTTTTTTTTTAATTAAAACAGGTATCAGGATATGCAGGTGTTGTATTTTGCCCTGAGAAAATACTATGTTCTCATGCTCTCCCTGCCACTTCCCTGAACACTCAAAATCATGGCGTTTTCTCTGTCCTCGGCTCCTCATTGGCTGATCTGTAAGTAACTGTCTTCTGGATAAAGAAGCATGCATCAGGAAGAATAAGTGCTCAATACTACCCCCCTCCCTTTCACTTTATAATATATAAATATATTTGTAGGCTTTGAAGTTCTGCTTTCTTTATATGTGTGGATGTCTTGAGCTAATACCAATGACTGGTCAAAATGTCATATCAATAGTCTAATCAGAAATACCTTCACTGAAAAAAAAATGTTGACTCAAACACTTATTCATCCTGCTGTATTACACAGGATAGCAGTTTAATTAGTATAACCTGTTTGGTTTTGACACTTCAAAATGTCTTTCAAGAGCTTTGTTCCATTTTTTTGCCCTTATAGAAAGTACTCTTGTGTGCCTCACACGACACCAAATCCTGAGGTGACCAATGGCATGGACCTACTTTCCCCAAAGCCATGGCAAAGTGCAAAGGTGATTGCACCAGTCCTACTGGCCTTTACTTCATGCTTGGTCATCGGTATCTTTGGAGTTGCTTACAAGGTCTTACATTCTCAGGTCAGAGTTTATGCGGAACCATCTGATGGATAAAGAAGATTATGATGAAGATCAGTATTTTAGTGGTAAACAGAACCTGTAGTTTTGGAATCCAAAGCAACACAAAGAGCTTCTGGTGACAGTGTATTTAAGAGTGTAACAGTATTGATGAATCTATAAATGGTATTATAGATTATTCCTAATCAAACCTTTCATGTTTAAATACTATATTTCTTGACTTTTCAAAAGCAAATAGCCCTTCATATTGACATTTTAAAGGGGTTTAAGATTTAAGTATGGTATTAAAAATTAGCCCTCCATATAATTTCTCATCCTTCAGGTAGCTCCAATCCCTGAAAGGTTGGAGACCCCTGGCATACACGAAATCAGGTATCACTTAAACCAAAATTCTATTTGATATCAAACCAACCAGTGTCAGTATCACATAAACCTGACTGTTAGTAGTTTAGGGTTGTAGATGTAGGGATTAGTACTAGAGTTTCCAACGGCCTAGACAATTATCCCATCTGCTTTTAGGCCCATAACATTATCACAGAGTGATAAATTATGCATGTATAAATACATCTATTTTGCTTTAATATCCTCACCAATTAAATCAATAAAATGCCTATTCAAAATGGTTTCTACAAAAGTAATCGAAGTCTACTATTTACTGCAGCAAGTTGATACTCACAATTTAAAAGCTATATGTGTGTGATATTAAATTTGGGACAGTGTTATGTTTGGGTTATGTCAACTTATTTTCAGTTTTCTTCTTTTTCTTTCTTTTTTTTTTTTTTTTTACAGTTTTTGTACAGTTTTTTTTTACAAAGTGCCCTCCTAACATGAATTAGACTGGGTACTTTTACACACTGTTTTAAATTTAGAGAATTTGTTCTGTGGAATACAACTACAGTTGCTGGTGTGGACTTGCATGTGAACTCTGCATTCTATTTACATACACAAGAGCTATGTAACATAACAAACATGTTTTAATCATCCAAGTTTACAGTGGGGGAAAGGCAGACCTAGAATCTACACAACAATACTGTCATTTCACCATCATTAAAATATATTTGTTTAATCTTTCACTGACTGACTAAAACTGCTTGATGTGTTGGTACTTTGTACAGAAACTGTGATATAATATGCAATATGCATACAGTAAAGATCTTACCAATTATGTCTTCAAAAAAAAGACAACTGGCACCAGAGTTAATGCAAGAAATCATTTATTTTTTCTTTAATTTATAATTTCCTTTTGGCTTCAGTAAGAGAGATTTTCGATGTATTTCTGCTTGCACCTCAGCTTCCTTTTTCTCTCTCCACTGTTGCATCCCCTTATCAACTTCTGAGCTCAAAGAGACTACTCGTCTCTGCAGGTAAGAGAGCAGATGAATTGCATAAGAAAAATTACATTACGTTGCTGTGGTCACTACAACTTACCACTGCATTTGTGTGTCCAGATTGGATTAGATAGGGATAGGGAAGCTTACCGCAAATGCTACCCTCTCTTGTTGCCTGCGCACTTGTCCTTTCAGGGGTGGCCCTGCCCTTCCATCTATCGGGAACAAAAAGCTTATTGTTACAATAAATGCACCCACATCACTGCAGTTTTCCATGAAGTCGCAGGGTAGTAAGCACAGGTGATGACTACCCAAGTTTACAGAGGCCTTGTTAATCTTAATGTCAACACCTGTAATTGCCTTGCTACTCAACTGCTGTTACAAGGGTCCACACCAGAGGTGAAATTTAACTTTGCAAAATGTGAACATTTACTAGCTACTGGCAAATAAATGGTAAAATTCACCAGCCAATCAAGGGCACATTATTATTTGGTCTATCTACCACCATCTACCAGCCACGTCCATATTTTACCACCATGCATTATGTATTGACCGTTAGGGAGTTAAAACAAACAACACTTCAACAAAAACATTTTGATTTTACATTACCTGCAAACGACCAGTCAGGCAAATCTGTCAGAGGGCCATACTCGGACCCCTTCGCTGGTAACCCATAACTAAATTAATTAGTTAAGGACAAAGATGACAGTCAGATTAGTGACGGTACACAGAAGTCGGTAAAATCTAATTTACAGCATGCATATCTTCAGTAGGTAATTTGACAGCCATGTAGCCGAGTAGTTGCGTAGCTTACCTCTGTCGCCAAATCTGACCAGCTTGACTCCAACTCGTGGAGGAAAATGGGCGACAATGATGTTTCAGGGCTAAAAATAGAGAAATGGCGACTGAAATTGCTTTATTGGTATACATTCATTTAGTACCTTGGCTAACATTAGTAAATATAACAGGCGACGACGGACGTTAGTACTAAGCTATCCACATATTCGATGCCAAGACAATTTTATTGTAAACTAAATTGGCAGGCTAATATAAAGCGGGTGTTGTCTACAATAGCCTAGTAACATAATTTCCATCTAATGAAATGGACATTTGCAAAAGAAACTCTTTATTTTAATGTCCTCTCCTACCTGCACTACACAGACTCCTCAAGGGGGCTGCCATTTTGTTATTTTGCCATACTACGGAAAAGCGAAAGGGACAAAATGTACGTACAAATTGATGTCGTATTTAGTTTTATGACCACTAGATGGCATAAGACCGCGGAGAATTGCCTTATCGCAATACCTCACCTCATATCAGACTAATAACCGTGGGCAATGGTTGTAGACTGTTGAAGTCGCGAATAATTTTGAAACATAGGTATTTTTACCATTAATTCAAATGCGCTAAAATGTCAGGTATTCTATACTATCTATTTTACAGTGCGCACTATGCGAGTGTAAAGTAATGTAGGTTAAAAACTAGACTAAAAATGTGTATGGGTACAGTAGCAACCATGTTTATTTTGTGAAATTAAATCCTTATTTCATGCCTATACTTGTTTTCACCATAATGACAACAGAATTTATGGATTTCGGGTTATTTTAGTCTTTCCTTGTTTTAAATTTTAAGAACACCTGAAGTGAGCCTTCTCCTACTCACTATAATGCCAAGAGAAAGCTCCATTTACTTCTGCGTCCCCTCAGACACTGAGTAAGCTCTGAAGTATTCCTGTGCGCCATCAAACAAGTTCCCACTCGTTGATAACGAGCAGACCAGGGAGAGGCTGCGACACGCTGACACACACGCGCTTAGACAAACCGCAAAGGCAGGCAAAGACTAGATAGGAAGGAGAGGGTGCTTCAGGGTAAAGAAAAAGCGGAGACTCTGAAATGGAAAAGGGGCAAGGCTATAGCGCCTTAGCCTATGTGGGTTCTGGCAGATACGTACACCAGGACGACCAGTTTGCTTTGGGATTTATGCCGCTGGTAACTACGGGACAACGAGTGGTATTTTCAGGGGAAACAGACACATTGTTGCGTTTCCAGAGCACACACGCGGCCAAACCACAAATCCCGACTCGCCCTGGCTTGATCCTTCCGCACATTCCACAGACTAAAAGCGCGAAAAACTAGACCTGCATTTAACATTCAATGTGGAAAGAGTGGGCATGGCTCAACGAACTGATTGTTCTGTTTAACCTACACTGCCGGGAAAATAATGCAACACTCTAAATGTGCACATTTTTTAACACAAATTCCCAGTTTCAACGGCATATACATTTGCTATATATTCACTCCGCTTTGTAGTGATGTCCAATTAACGTAAACCAAGTCGTCATCCCTTCATTTCGCAGGTTATGCTCGAAGACACAACAAGGAAACTTTAGGATGTGTGACGAAATAGTGTGAGATACGATTCATCCGCGTAGCCTGCACGAAAGGTGTCCCGGTTGGGGAAAGAGCCAGTGAGAAAGAAAGGAGGTGGAGGTAGATAATTTTAAGAAAGAAAGAAAGAAAGGAAGGAAGGCAGCAAGATTCAGTAAGTTTTGAGTGGGAAATTGCGATCTTATCGATGCATGTGGAACACTTAGATTTCAGAATGAGTGTAAGATTAAAATGTCCACGCATTTATGTTCACGAGGAATATTCATTCTGTTGGATTCTTCCTCGTTTTCTGAAAACCTGCCGTTTTTGGTAATGTTGCCTCTTTCAAACGGGAAGGGGGTAAGTGGCAAAACATTCGGAAAACACTGAAGTTACTTTTTTTTTATAACATCTGACTTGGATTACGACTGTTTTCGGGAATCATTAAACAAGAAGTGGCTAAAGAAGAGTTGTATGAAAAGGACATTTTTTGTCTTCCTCTTTTTTGGACTCCGCTAGCCGTGAACAGACGGGTTGTGCTCAGGAACGGCAGAGCACAACGACAAAGCTCTCAGGGAAAAGAAAGCTGTGGGGCCACATTTCATTATTTGAGTTAAGAAAACTGACTTGCTGACGAGAACCAAAGAAACTCCAAACTCAAACGCACCATGCAGTGAGGTGCTGTACAACTGCTGAAGTGGCTCTTGTAGGCTCTAGAATCATTGGGATTGTGACAACAACTTCACAAATGTGACCGCTAGTTCAACGTGTCTGAACGCACCGTTCATTTCGTGAGGAACTGTAGTCTGAATATACAGACCAAGACATTTGCAGTCAACGACTCATAAGATCTATTACAAAATTGTCGTTTTTGTTGTCTGTTATTCTGCCGTTAACGCGTTACAGGTGATTATATTCATCAGGTACGGCCAGGTGGGCTACTTTTTAACAGTTTAGTTCTTTGCATATGGTAAATCTGCCAAGAACCAACCATGGCAAGAACACCATGATTGTACCCTAAAGGGCAGTTTCCTTTTTTGTTTGTAGGTCCGATTTTTAATAATTGTTACAATGTCCCAGTCGTGTTATTTATAAGGTTTGTGGAAAATGTTTGTTTGTTTTTGACTGCTGTAAAATTACTCTGTTGTCTACAATCTTAATATTGCTGGTCCCAGACATTTCAACTGCTGTAGGTATACTTGAATCTCTGTTGCATGCACACTGTAGTTTAATTTATTACGTAGTGGCGTAATTTCGCAGCTAATTAACGGGCTGGTGTTGACTATACCTGTTGATTTATTCAAAAAGGTAATATATACTCCTATCTATAACCTACAATGGACCGACTTGGCAGCAAACTGTTGACAAAATTGAAACTGACTGATTCAGGGAGTGTAAAATTTCCCAGTTCCAAGAAAAAGAATGAACTGGCAAACACAAATAATAACAGCAACCGCAGTAACACCCCAACTGGGTCAACCGCACACCATGGCAGCAGCATCACCACAAGCTCCAGTGATGTGGCCACGCAGACAGGCGGCCTGGGTGGTGGAAGGCCTTCTGCGCGAGTGTGTCCCTCGCCAACAGCCCCCAGCGCGGCCCCTGCTGCACCCACAGAATGCAGCCTGAAGAGTGAGCTCCACCCAGCAACCCTGGCACCACTCCGGCGGCCATCGCCCCAGCTTCGCGCGCCGTGCTACATGTCAGAGGGCGTTTCGACGGATGTTCGGGCTGGAGGAGGGGGCTCCTGCGAGGGGGCCTTGCGGTGTGACATGGACCCCCAGTGCGGCCTGAGTCCGCGCGCCTCCCTCAACCAGCGGCGCTACTCCCTGGAGCTCCAGCAGTTGGTGCGTCGCCAGCAGCTCCTCTCCCAGCCTCCACCCTCCATGCCACCCTTATACCCCTCCCACCCCTCGTGCCCGCGCTCAGCCACAGAGTCGAGCTTCATGCCCGAACCGGAGCGCCACAAGCGCTTCTCTCTGCAGGAGGCGCTGTTCTACAAGCGGCTGAGCTCGGGGGGCGAGCTGTGGGACAGCGTGCGGCCCGCTTCGCTCTCGCACCCACCGCAACGGGCTCCGGATGGTGCCGGAGGAATGGGACTGGGGGTCGGTGTTGGTGGCGGAGGCGGCTTCTTCCCCCCGGGGGGCACGACGGCGCTGAGCCCTTGCTCGTCCTTCAGCCTGCAGGAGTCCCTGCTGGCCAGCCCCCGCTCCAGCTTTGCCAGCAGCACGGCCAGCGGAGGGGGTGGAGGGGGAGGGGTCAGCCCCATGGGCAGCCGCTGCAGCAGCAACCGAACCAGCGGCATCAGCCTGGGCTATGACTCGCGCCACACGCCCTCCGGACCCTTCCAGCCACAGCAGTTCTCCTCCGTGCAGCTAGGGGGTGCCACCAGTGGGCAGTGCTACCACCACCCCGGTGGCGGGCGGCCCTGCTCCCACTCCATAGAGGCTTGGGACTACCTGGAGGGGGCCATGGCGGGGGAGAACCGCCACTCGTACCCGCCTGCCACTGGCAAGTCTGCGGAAGGGTGGGCGGAACATCGGGCGGGCCCGATGGAGAATGAGGTGGCGCGCTCGCGGCTCTCGGACCTCCCCGGCGTCCGGTACCAGCAGGAGCTGACTCGCCTCCTCCTGAGAGATGCCGCGCTGGAGGAGGAGGATCTGTTGGGTGGCCTGACGCTCAAGGAGCTCCACATCACGCCCGGCAAACCCACGGCCCCTGCGCCCACCGCTGCTGCTGCTGCTAGTCACCTCTCCTCAGGAGGACCCTTCAAAGCACACGAGGAGCCTGGAGCTGCCAGAGAGTCTGGGGAGAACCGTCAGGAGTTCTTTGGTAAGGCACTAGAGGTTCCTGAGGTTCCTCCTGTTCATTGGACTCAGAGCTGTAGTGTATTTGATACACAGGTATACGCCGCATAACCGCCTCAGTAGGTCTTTAATTTGGCCATATACACCAAAGATATGCAAAACTTTGAGTCAGTAGTTTTATAGCCTAGGTATGCTGGTGGTTCTGGGTGTGAGGGCAGTAATGGACAACCTGGCATCAGAATCTACAATCTACTACCACACATTTGCTCCAAACATTCACTACATTAGCTGATTCTGACGGACACAACTCTTCAGCCAGGTAGATGAGATCACCTGTGTTAAGTACACAGGCAGAACTAGATGATTTTGAAAATATGCCATTGGACTGCAGTTTCTTAGGGTCCACAGGGCTTGTTTTGTGAATGAGTCATTGGTTGGATGTGTGCAATGAGTGCATGTAAAGGTGAGAGAATGTGGAATGGGGCATGACTCCGAGGACGAAGAGAACCAATGTTAGCCACCCACACCAAAGAGGCTAAGCCAGAGGATGTTGAAAGAAGGTTATAGAGCAGTTAACAGACCCCCCCCCCCCCCCCCCCCCCCCCCAAATACAGTTAGCGTATCAAGTAGACATATCAAAGGTGTCCACCAATCACTTTTTTTTGTAGAAAGAACTATTATGTTAATTTAAAAGGTCAAATGGTGCGTTTAACCATAATAGAAAGGTGCTGAACCTAAAGACAAAAGTATCTGCAAAACAACGTAGGTTAATGAGGTTCCCATAGCAACCATCACAAGTTGGTTTAGCCATGTTTATTGTAAATGTGAAAAGACCATTCCTGACCAGATCCTGATTTGTCTAAAAATATGGAGTGGGGTTGGGTTTAGGGAGGGGGTTGGTGGCATAGTTGCGAATGCCATCATAAAGGCCAAAAAAAGCACAGAGTGGGACCCGGGAAGGGCGAAGCAGCCAGGGAATTTTTGACTGGCTTTGAGGAGTGAGTAATGCCCACAGACTGCTGCCTTTAAAAACATCAGCCCATTTAGCCAGACAGCCTATGAGGGTTCAGGGACTGTTTGTGTTCGTCTTTGGCAAGACGCCAAGCCGAGTGAATGTGTGTGCGTGTGCACTCACACACACATGCCGTAGGCGAGGGTGTGTGTGTGTGTGTGTGTGTGTGTGTGTGTTGCCTGGTGGCATGTGCTGGCGTGTGTGTTGCATCACAGGTATTTTAGTCCTCAGGGAAGGTTTTCTGTGAAGAGTAGCAGGGGAATTTCATGGGGAGGTTTGTGTGTTCCAAAGCAAACCACTCTGAGCGAGGTATGTATGTGTGGTGTGTGTGGGTGGGTGTAGGCAGGGGTGGCAGTGACAGTGCTTGCACTGGCTAGTTTAAGTAATACTTATTCAGCTCAACAACATATTCATTTAGTTAATTTAAGGGCTAAGTGATGTATGTGAGGTTAGTAATGCTAAGATTGTTTACTTCCTACAGGAAAATATTGTTTTTTATAACAGTCTAATTTTTCAGAAATGAATAAGATGTTACTGACTTCTCATCAGTTTCTCCTAAAACCCCCTCAAGAGAAAAAAGATCTTCAGTTAAACTTAAAATGGACTTGTCAGGTTTCACTGGACACCGTTTCTTAGGAGTTATATTTTAAAGGATGAAAGTCAAGATCTCTTTCAATTATGAACCGTTCCTCCTAAAACCCCTTAGTAGAAAAAGATACGAATCAGCTTAGTGTAAGATTTCATTTGTTTTCTAGTAAACAACATTTTCCTCAGTCATCCTTTACAACCATTTTTCTACACGTGATGCACTAAAAAGCCCTCTCCATACATAACAGTACGGAAGAAATAATAGACTGCAGCTGTTATATTGTCCTTCTGAAAGCAGTGCTATATGTAGACTAATGAGTGCTGTATCTGTGTTCGTGGTCCCTCCAGGTCCGTGTGTGAAGTGTGGCAAAGGGGTGTATGGGGCAGACAACGCCTGCCAAGCCCTGGACAGCCTCTACCACACGCGCTGCTTCACTTGCGTCTCCTGTGGTGAGTGAGACTGACCTGCTCTTGGACCCACAGTGGATCTGACTTGCATGTCCTTGTAAAGAAAAATCATAGCCTGTGTGATAATGAAGTGATTTAAAAAAATCTGCTTTTATCAATTTGCTTTAAACCTTTAACTTGTTTCAGCAAGGTAAAGTTTCAGTTTGTGCAGATTTTGCATATACGATCTTCTGTGTATTTATAACTGTAGGCCTTGGTATAACAAATTTTACATGTAAATAGTGTTCAAAAGAAATTATAGGTTAGAAAGGTATGTTTAAAGAAGGGAGTGCTTGGAAAGTGTTGAGTTTAAACCTATAAATGGTTGTACTACTCAGGATTTCCAGTGACTCAAATTAGGTTGGTCATGTTTGTCTATGTAAGAACGTTTAAGATGCAGTCTGACCTGGGTTGGAGTCTTTTCCAGACTTCAGAGATTCTTGAATCGGCTCACCCTCTCCATCTGCCTCTGTTCCAGGGCGCACCCTGCGGAACAAGGATTTCTACAATGTCAGCGGCTCGGTGTACTGTAAAGAAGACTACATGGTAACTTTTAGTGAACATCCTTTTTACGTTCCTACAACCTTTGTTCGTTAGGAGTTCAGTGCATATACCTCTCATCTCTGACTACAAGGCTGATTGGGAATGTATAGCTCTTTCTCCAAGCTGCATGGCTTTACAAGCAAGTCATTTTGGTAAAAACAAAAATAAAACAAAAGACAACTAAAACACACTTGATTTGAAAGTAGGTGACTGTAGCCTGGATTTAAAACCACCAATAGTTGGGGCTGATGTAATTTGGTTTGGTGGGGTATTTACTTCAGACATGGCTATTGTTTTTATTTCTTACCTTATATCGTTCTGTCCCATCACCTCTGTCACAGTTCTCTGGCTTCCAGGCCGCAGCTGAGAAGTGTTGTGTGTGCGGCCACCTTATCTTAGAACAGGTGAGTGTACAGAATTGATTTATTATTAAAGTTTATTTATTTTTCAAGTTTAGCTGTTTACTGCCTGTGTTTGTCAGCGTGGACCTGAGATGGTTTTGTGTGGATATGTCTGCAATGGGTTAGATCCTACAGGCCATAGGGAACTCCTACCACCCAGGATGTTTCAGGTGCATCGTATGTTCCAAATCCCTGGATGGGGTTCCCTTCACAGTGGACTACCTCAACAACGTCTACTGTGTCTCTGACTACAACAGGTAAGAAACGACTATGGTTTTATGTCAGCTAATATATCCTTACAACAAACCTTTTACTTATTTTCCCTAGATGAAGTGGCAGGCTGTGACAGGCTGTAGTACCATCAGAGACATTTGAATTCCTTTAAGAAATTTGGTTTAGCTTGACCCAGTCAGAGGGAAAAGCACTGTATGACTTCTCGTTTTTGTTTTTTGATGTTTCAGGACTTTTGCTCCTAAATGTGCTGCCTGTCTACAACCTATTTTACCTGCTGAGGTGAGTGTTAGCACCTATACAATTACAAATGCCTTCACTGAATGGCCTCTGCTTTTATTAAACATTGATTTCATGTAGGAATGTGCTGATAAAAGGTTCAGTTTTAAGGCAACGGAACTTCTTGTAGATTGAAAACGTGTCACTTCTCAACCAAAACACTTTATTTGTGAGAACTGATGATGAAATCTGAGTTTTCCAAGCTTTTCTGAGTCCTTTGAATGAGAGGTGAAACGTGTTCAAGAAGTCCAGTTGCCTTAAAATCTAGCACGTATGACTACCGAGACCTGGATGAATGATGATTGACACACACATGCTGATGATAACTTCCAGAGCTGATCTTCTGTTTCTGATCAGTGCTTGACCAGCGTCTGTTACTTCTGTTTCAGGGCAGTGAGGAGATTCTTAGGGTCGTGTCCATGAACAAAGACTATCACTTTGAGTGCTACCACTGTGAGGTTGGTGAAATATGTTGTTCTTTTGAAATGTCACTTGTATGAGTGTAACATGTTGAGCAATACAGTATTGTATTGTACAGTTTCCAGAAAGAAAGACATACATTTACATGAATAGGATCAGCATATGGCTGTGTATTTGTTATTTAAGCATGATCATTTAACAATGATTTTATGAGGCGTATTAATGTAAAATGGGACAAACTAGGGTGTAAACACCCATATATCCATGTAAACATTAGTATTGATACGTAGAGGCGTAATCCTGGGTGTTCTGACATCTTGGCATACCCCTCAGAGTGACATACCCTTGGCTGATTTGCACGCTGCTGGTTTAACAGTTGCATGCACATAGTTACAACATATACATAGTTACAACTTCAAAATACTAACAAAAAATATAAAATATAGGTATGCTAATCTATCAGAATCCCCACCCCCACTGTATAATACAGGTATGCTATTCTGATTGTAAACATCAGCACCGTATAAAGTATGCTGTTCTGACAAAGTGTGATAAACACTTGCTTCAGAAAGTACAAACCCTATCCATGTGTTCCTCATGCCTGTGCACTTAAAGGAGAACTTCGGTGTAAAGTGAAAATTGGCATGTTAAAACATCATACCGAGTTGGTATGTTTGCTGAGGAGCAAAATTGAGTTAGCCAGTTGTATTCAGAACTTAACTATTTTTTACTGTTTGTCTCAGAAGGCTAACAATGGAAGTGGTAGGTGCCTTTAGATGAAGCATGACGATTAAGCTATTATTAAACCATTAAAACAGCTCGAAGAAACTCCACACTCCATCGGTAGTACAACAAAGGCCCTGGCATTCAAAACAAGGAACTGAGAACTTTGTAAATGTACACAACAATTATTTAAAAAACTGTTCTTACATGCAGTAGTGTGCAGTACTTTCTCGTCGCCGCCATGATGAAAGTCCAAACAAGTCGATTGTACTACCTGTACTCCTATTCTTCCTGCTGGTTCGTGTTCGTCAATCACCTCGTGCGGACTTTTATCATGGCGGCGACGAGAAACTACAGCAAGGTCCTGCCTATCAAAACTGTTTTATTAATAAATGTTGTGTACACTTACAAAGTTCTCAGTGCCTCGTTTTGAATGTTGTGGCCTTTGTTGTGCTACTGATGGAGTGTGGAGCTGGTTTAATGGTTTAATAATACCGTAATCTTCATGCTTCGTCTAAGGGCACCTACCACTTCCATTGTTGGCCTTCTGGGACAAACCGTAAAAAATAGTTAAGTTCTGAATGCAACAGGCTAACTCAATTTTGCTCCTCAGCAAACATACCAACTCGGTATGATGTTTTAACATGCCAATTTTCATTTTACACCGAAGTTCTCCTTTAGCACAGGTGATTTCACCAATTAGCTGATGTAGGCATACCTGTGTAATGGTTTTTGTGCTTATTAGGAACAGCTGGTTCTTAAAATGGTTCTATCAAATATGTGGCAGGGATTTTACTTTCAGCTACTCCAGATCTTCATCTCTGTTGAGATAATAAGCAAGGTGTACCTCAGCTTTTTCATGAATGGGCTTTGAAGGCAGCTGGTAGCCACAGTAGGGTGCTAACATGTGTAGACATGATCACACATCATGTGATGCCATGCTGAACTGTAAAGCTGAGGTGTGTGTGTGTGTGTGTGTGACTGTACTGCAGGAATGTGGGAAGCAGCTCTCCGATCAGCCCGGTTCCCAGTGCTTTCCCTTGGAAGGCCACCTGCTGTGTCATGCCTGCCACATGATTCGAATCGCGCGCTGCACATAACCTTCCACTCACATCACCACCCGGGGAGGAGGAACCATTCCTGGCAGGAAGCACTCAGTTTGTACGGTTCTTAGTCCCAGCGATCCGAGTTGTTGATGGGCAGGTGCACTGTGTCTCTGTTGCTGTCTTTGGTGAACAAGTGTTACCACATTGACTGACTCATGAGTCTGGGTCAGTGTAGATAACTGTAGAGATGGAGAGATCAAGAATGATGGTATTTAAAATGCCATTTGTCAGGCAAGTTCTGTTACTTTCTTCCATGGTCAGAGCTACAGTTACTTTTATGACTGACCATGAGATCACTGTCTGCTCAAACAAAGAGCAAAAAAAAACATCCTGCTGACATTTCAAGGTCTGAGTTCTGGTTTTTGAACAAAGCCACAGCTATATTATTACCGTACGAACTAAGTACTAAAAAACACACAAACTACTGCGTATTATTCTTTTATGTCTACTGTGTGCTGTAGAAAAGAACAAGGGATTATCTGTTTCTTGTGAAGTCTCATATTTAATATCAGTAGCAATGGTTTTGCACTTAAAATGTTTACCTTTTTAAAGAGATTTAAGAACATGTACCTGGAAAAAAGATAAAACATTCCTGTATCTTTTTTAATTAATAAATATTTTGTGTGGTTTCTGAGAAATGTTTAAGTACATTTTTGTCTATACCTTATTGAATTCACATGGTTGAATCTTAGCAAGAAGTGAAGTCATTCCTTGTAGAGCATGTGCAATATCACACTAGCAAGCACAACCTTAAAAATAAATTTGAAAGAAATGTTCCCCCTTCCACATATTTTTCATTTCATTTTGTTGTAAGGAATCAGTTTCTAAAATTGAAAGCATAGTTTATTCACCCTTTTATAATGACAAAGTGTAATGTTTAATCAGTTTAGGTAATTCTAATTGCCTACTGTGCAAACATCAGATGGAGTAGGACCACAACAGCAGAAGAATGTTGAGCTTCAGGGCATGGGAACATGTTTTTGACTGCTTCAGACCACCACGGGGCATTCACCAGGTAAATTCAAGATTGCTTTTCACCAAATGTTTAATTGAAATGAACAATTTGTGGGCAATTTGTTTAATGGTGAAGAACATTGGAATAAGAAATCCAAATAGTTAATCAAAACCTCTGCCCTCCAGTTGTGAGTGGGTATGATACAGGATGGTGCATCTGAACCCCAAAGAAGGAAGGCACAGCGTAACTGCAAGATGGTCGTTATGCTTACTTGGCTCTAGGGGAAGACTGGGTCTTTTAGAGGTATTTAGAGGTATTTAATTATTGCAGTTAAAATGAAAATTCTTGTTTGTCTCAGAAGCCATCTTTTTTTTAGCCTGGTAACCTAGGCCCTCGTACTTCATTTCATTTTGTCCAGAGGGTCTGGTAATGCTGTATTGAGAAACATTTTCTTCCTGGAGGTGTGGACTGCTAAAGTTCCAAACAAGTGGCTCTGCCTTTTACCCAATCGCTAACGTCTAGTTGTGACATATGCAATTAGCCTGCCTACGCACTACAATTCAAATATAGCACACAGTCAACGCCATCGCTCACAAACACTACCTCTGTTTGCTGATTGGCTAGGCAAAATTTTGCCTAAGGCCTGATTCACACCAACTTGACCGTATACAGCGCGTATCCGTGTACAATATGTTTGTATGGGGACAGAATACGCGCAGATCACGCTTGCGGTGTGAAGAGTCTAATTTGTTAACATGCATTCTAAACGAATACGGACAGAAAACGGCCACGCGCTGAATACGCAGAGTGTTTGGTGTGAATGAGCCCTCAGACAGCAATGTCAATGGAAGCACTGCCAGACCTTCTGTACAAAATGAAATGAAGTATGAGGGGCTGGTTTACCAAGCTAATCTTTTATTGCTTCAGAAATACATCAATGGGTAAGGTTTTTCAAGCATTCTCATATTTTTTCAGATTAATAGCTCAACCTTGCTTTCAGTAAACTATGTATTCTGGTCCTTTTTTAACTCTTTCTGAATCAGGCAGATCTTGTTAACTTAAAACCTTTCCCATTAAGATTTTCAAACTACCATGATGGGTCACATTAAAACAATTCGGCTGACACATTCACAGCTCCATCATAATCAAAATTCATTTTGATTGAATTTAGCTACACAGTAACTATTTATGAAACTGAAAAAGTCAATTAAGAAAGTAAGCACTAACCTTAATACTGGTAAACAAATACTGGTTCTTTTTCAATTTCATCATTATATACCATTTCATCTTTTAGGTCAGACTACTCATATGCAAAAACACCATCTAACATCAACAAGCCTTGTGCTGTGGCAGCATACTGTGCTGACACTTATTAGATGGTTCCCAAATGCCTCTAACTTCATCGGTACGAGCTTGTCCTGGTTCTTTTGTCTCATCAAATATCGGCAAAGAATGACATTTTGCCGATACTCATGGTAGATTATTTTGGATTGGCTGTGCACAATTTAAATGCTGTGTTCTGTCTGGACAGAAATGCCATGAAGGGCTGAGATACTTAAAAATAGGTAAATTACATTTTTAAATTATTGTCTTTGTTACCCTGTTCAAGGTAATATTTATAGAGTAATATTTATAAAGTAAACAAACAAAAAATACTAGTACTGACAACGGTGACAGACCAATTTCCAATCTGAAACATCAGCATCAATGTTTAATTTTAATTCATTCATGTTGAATGTTATCGTTTAATTTCCTAAACCATGCATCCGTAGTTGCTAGGCCTCCCCAATTGCACAATCTACTACATATTTAAACTCATAGCTGCTTCATACAAAAAGAAACACTTTGTTTTAAAACTAAAACACTATTTTTAGTTTATTCTTTATACATCCAACACATACAGAATGAAAATAAAATCAAAATGCAAATACAATTCTTCAAACTTCTCAAACTAAAGGCAAAAAAATTAAAATAAGCACATTATTAAAGCATTAATTCTGTTTCTATAAAGGTTCATTTCTGATTTTGTTTTTTTTGTTTTTTTTTGTTTTTTTTAAGTCATCCCTTGTCTGATTTACAAAGACCAAAAAAATTGCAGTGGCGCATCCACAGTTTCACAGGAGAGGAGACGCAGAGAGGAGGAGTTCAATGAGGACCTCAGTGATTTAAATTAAGACTGAAGGGCTAATGTCTTTGAGATGTGCTTGTTTCTGGCTGTTGTGGGACACCAACAACTAATAAAAAGCATGTATGAGAACTAATGCAGCACCGAGCCATCTTGTACTGTCTCTCTTAATGACCCAAACTTACACACTTCAACTTACAGGGTGGACGGAAAAAATAAAATAAAATAAAATAAAAAAACTGGACCACTTTTTAAACAACTATACCTCCAATCTATGGTGGCGTTTCTATTACTTGCATGACCATAAACCATGACATTACTGGAAAAACCTTGGCATAAGCTAAAAATTGTATGGTTTTTAACTGGTAGTACCAATGTATAAGGAAATATAGTAATTTTAAAGAGTGGTCTATTTTTTTGATTCACCCTGCAGATCTGATCACACAACCCCAACACTCCTGGAAAAAGAAAAAAAGGGGTGGGGCAATACATACACAGCATCAAGCCAATGATACATACAAGAAACAGCAACATAATTCAGAAAGAATGGGGCCCCTTTAAGACCCTTCACTGGCAGAACTAGATGAGGAGGGGGAGCATCGTTTGAGAAGGGAGGACAGCAGCCTACCTGAGGAAGGACTATTGTGTTTAGCAGTAGAAGGGGAGAGACTAACCCCCCTAACACTTGTGACAGTGTGTACTAAAGCAATAGTGACTGGCAACAGTGTGTGGAACTGGGGTGGTGGATAAGGTTAGGCAGGGGTTAAGGGAGCCTAGGATACAGTAAGCATTTTTCTTCAGTGTCTGGGATCAAATGTTTCCTCACCCTTACACACAGGCAGGTGTGCACATACACACGTACGCACGCACACACACATCCACATACACGTGCGCATGCTCGCATCCACACACAGACAGACAGACACACACACGCACACAGAGGGCAAGCTCAGTGCCATCTGTCTCTGGGTGGGTTGCTTCGGCTGCGAGAACGGCGGCTCGCCCCGCCCCCACCAGAGGGCCTGGACTCCGCTCCTCGACTCCTGTACGCCACTCTTCTGTCACCATCTCGGTCTCGGCCCCCGCGCTCTCGATCCTGGTCCCGCTCCCTCTCCCGTTCCCGCTCTCTTTCCCTCTCCCTCTCCTTCTCCTTCTCCCGCGGGCGTTCGCGTTCCCGTTCCCCAGGCCGAGCGGCAGGAGTGGCTGTAGCTCCTTCTCCACCTGTGCCCCCTCCTCCTCCTCCCTCTTTGTGTCTGCCCTGCGCTCGCTCCTTCTTCTCCTCCTGCTGCTGCTTCTTCTCCACCTCCTCCAGCTCCTTCTGCCTCCTCTCGCGCTCCTTCTTGCGCTCGGCGCGCTGCTGATCCCTCTGCACAGCCTGCACAGACACCAAGAGGAGAGAGAAGCGTCGAGGAGCGGTTTTGAGTTCAGTAGATGTTGAGTTGTGTGGTCTGTGTTAACCTGCCTGCTGGTTAATGATTCTGCCTTGGTGTGTTTCTGCGGCTTGCAATCATGGTGTGTGTGTGTGTACATTTCAGAAACCAACCTGTTCGTCTGTGAGAGGGAGCCAGTATATGCAGGGGGTTGCTTTGGTTTTGCGAAACAGATCGTCCAGTAGTTTGGCAGGAGGTTCCTCAGCTGCCTTCTCTGTTACAGTGTGAGGGGGTAAGACATGCACACTAGTTACACTTTTTTACCTTCATTTCTCCCACAAACATAAAGCACACAGACAAGCAGCCATGACACTACCACGAAAGTCCAGAAGAGTTGACTGCCCAGTCTCACCTCAATCATGAAAACTCGCTAACATAACTTGACTGTCAGCGAAGGTTATGTAATCATCAGTGTTTGTTAGTTAGCAACATAATTTAAAAAGTTGTGAATGGATTTTGATGAAAATTTCAGGGTAGGTCAAAAATGGGCGAACTTAAAAGTGATTCGATTTTGGTGGTGATCTGAGCTGCCCTGGCGGAGGTCTGCGCTCTCCAAGTGCTTTTCTAGGTTTTTTTTTTTTTTTCATGTTTTGGCTACTGACTGTACACAGAGACATCTTAATGGTAGGACACATGTTCAAATCATTCATCATCAAGTCATTTTCACTTACTCTCCTCTCCTTTCCTCTCAGTCTTCCTCTCTTGGCTCTTGCCCCTTTCTCTCCGCCTGCGCTCTCGGTCTCGGGACCGTGACCTCCTGCCCTCGCGCTCTTCTCCCGCTTTGCCGAACTCCCGCACTTTGTCGCGGTCCCACTCGCGCTCTGAGCGCGTCCTCTCGCGCCGCTGCATCTCCCGCTCCCGCTCTGCCCACTGGTCGCGCACGCCGCGCTCCAGGCTGCCCACGCCCCCCACGGGCCCCCGCTCCAGGTTGGCCATGAGCGGAGGAGGCCCCGTGGGCCGAGCACTGGCCCCTGGCGCTACAGCCTGCCCACGCTCCTCAGCATTCCCGTCGCCCGTTAGACCCTTGTGGAAGTCCAGCTGCATGACACAGGAAAAACAGATTGACACATCTGACTCTGTGATGAGCACACCCAGTGAGGTTGGTACACCTGGCCATTCAGGGAAATAGCCACTAGATGTTCTTGTAGCCTGCAAAATCCCTGACTTTGTGTGTACACCCTTAGTGTGAACTGATGCTGGTTCGAAGGCACCTGCCTAAAACTTTGTCAAAAACAACAAGCTATGCAAATCAAGTCCTTTCAGCCTCATAGGTGTTGTAACAGTAAACATGTGGATGGCTAAAAAGATACACACAAAGTCAGGAATTTTGCAGGATTAAAGTCAAGTGTATGATCAACCAATTACACCAAATTGTTTGTATATGTCAGGAAGCCTACATCCACAGAAGGTCTATGGTTAGTTCTTCAAGATGTTTGCCGCAAGCTACCAAAAACTGTATGCAAGTATACCTACAAGAATTGATGCTCTGTTGAAGGCAAAGGGTGGTCACACCAAATAATGATTTGATTTAGATTTCTCTTTTGTTCATTCACTGCAGTTTGTTGATTGACAAACAGAAATGATTAACACTTCCATTTTTGAAGGCATTCCTAGTTGACAGTGTTTTTATTATATATATATTATATAATAAAAATATATTATATATATTTATTATATATATATATATATATTTTTAACACAACAGTCCTACCATAGTCTTACAATAGCAAATACCATCCCAGTATCTATCACAGATTCATAGATCTCTCGTGATCGCAGTATATCATTGTGTGTGTGCCTCCGAGTAGACCTAAGGGAAACAGAAAGAATAACCTGAGACGCGTTTTAAGCACAGAACTCACCTCATCCTGCTCACAGAAATCCACACTGAGCACTTTGGGGTTACTGAGGGGCCACTTAACACCGTGCAGGGCAGAGCGTGTTGCTACAGCCTCCTCTGTTGTAGAGTACTGAGAGTGGAAACAGCGATTAGTTGCTTAAGTCCATTGACTTCAACATTACAAGTATAGTCAAAGTAGCTAAGTTGTAAGCACCTGGACTTCTTCTTGGAGCTTGAAGATGTTTCACCTTTCATGCAAAAGGCTTATTCAGTTCTGGCCTGATGTTGGGAAGCCAGGAGCAATATCTCTGGATCACTGGAGGTGGACCTGTAGACCACACCCCTCATTCCATGACAGAGATACAGCTCCTGGTTTCCCAACATCAGAAGTCCAGTTGCTTACAACTTAGCTCCTTGGACTACCATGACCTGGATGAATGACAACCTACACAGACATTACAAGTATACAAATGTATGGAACTGCTAAATTAGTTCGTCCCTAATATTTATATGTTTTCACATTTACAGGTAGGCGTGCATCAGACTCACAGTGACATAACAGTGGGATTTGATCTTGTCGATCCAAAAGCCATCCTCCAACACAGTGCCGGTGCGGCTGAGCAGTTCCTTGAGCTGCCCAATGGTAAATGGACGAACCTGGGCGCAGAAACAAGATGCAATCACACACAGGTCTGGTTTGCTTGCATCAGGGGAGAAAAGGCTGCTGTGGACCGAGTCGTGTCAGAGGTTACACATTATAAGCACTGACGATCAGTCAGTTTCTTTTTGTTTGGAAAATACATTACCAGACACAACAAGGGGTTACGTATGAGCGGAAAGGTCAATTCTGGCTTCAGAAAATAACAAGATCAAATATGTGGCCGGTTTTTAATTCTCTGAAGCCGGGCTTCACACGTCTGCCTATGAGTGTTAGTGGGTGTACACATGAGAGTAAACGGGAGAGTAAACAGGGCGTGATCTCACCAGGTTGCGGACGTGTATGATCTTGGTGGCCTTGCGGCGCGGAGGAGAGGGCTCTTTGACCTGCACAGGGTCGTCTATGGTGACGGACACGCCTGACTTCTGCTGGCTGATGGAGCGGCGGATCAGCGAGTCACTGGGAGTGGCTGAGAGGAGGAATGGGAAAGGGGTGAGGAGGGAGGGGGAAAAACAAGTAGCCGACACAAACACCACCCAAACAAACTACCACATAGCCATCTTCCAATGCTGGCCAATTACCTTTCTTGTCTTCTTTGTCGTGGAAAAAGCTCTGCGTCTCCAGGGCGTCTGGCGAGCCCTCTGTCCCGTCATCTAACCGTGACCGCCTCCTGTCCCTCTTCTCAGCCTCCTCCTGTTCCTCCTCGTGCTCCGTCTGTCCATTCTCCTTGTCCTCTGTGTCTTCAGAAGGGACCACCTACAGAGCAAAAAATATTACACTTACACTTTTAATTGGACTCCACCTTGGCCCTGGCCAGGTTCATAATTCACAGGTTTTTAGCCTCCTTGTTCTCTAGCTCTAAGGTAGAAGATGACAATAGAAAAAAAAAACGCAAGTAGTGTTATTGTTATTATATGGTCATTTATGTGGGAAAATGGAGCTGTTTAAAACCAGCTATTATTTCTGTGTAGTGGGCTGTGAGGTTAATGTAGGCAACTTATGGCTGAGCAACCTTCTACCTTCATCAGTCTGTTCCAATATTTACCTTTCTGTCATAGGGACTGCCACTGACAAATGCACAATCACTGTCCTTCAGAGGCAAGTGTTTCTTTAAACTAACTCGTTGCTATCCTCTCCTCGTACAACTTCTGACTTTAATACTACACTGATTATGATATGCTGGTTTGGTGCATTTTGCTGATATGCGTTTGCAGCCATTGTTCATGTGGGTTTTAACACACTTCACAAATAACAGATGTTTAATTCACGTCTTATCTCCTGAATCAGAACAACTCCCGTAACACAGAGGGAGCTTAATCTGCAATGATAAATTCTTCCTGCTTGTCAAGGGCTGGAAGTCTACCACTCCTGGAACTCTCTGCTATGCTTGTTCAGATTCTACAAGCACTACAGCGAGATTCATACTGATGTTGCACACTTCATACTACTGTTGACCCATTCTGACCTTGGGAAGAATACGAGAAGATCACAAACTGACCTTGGGAAGCATACAAGTAGATCACTAACGTCACAATATGGTGCAGCCCTATTTACCATCAGTCCAACTGCCAGAACCAACACAGACACATTATTCATGTTCCCATTTAACCTATTTGCATTAGTTATGTGATTCAAAGTAATTTGGCTTTAAGGAGCACTCCAATTCTTTTGGGGAAACTGGCTCATTTTCCAGTTCCCTTAGAGTTTAACAGTTGAGTTTTACCATTTTTGAATACACTCAGCTGATCTCAGGATATGGCAGTAGGACCTCTGAATCTGGCAGTAGCATTTCAGCTATTAGCTCATCATTAATCATTGAATCTAATCAGATGCTAACAGTGTTACTTTCATAGATGCCCATCAGTGGCTGCTTTAGACCACGAAGATTTATGGACATTTCAAGTGTTTCCAATGAAGGATTTCTTATTGAAATAATTACAAAAATGTGCAAAATCAAGTTGAATTAAAACCTGGTTAGTGCCAAACACAGTACAGATGTAAGGGACTATAAACACGTGTGTGCAGTGAAGTGAAAAGCACTATGGGAAAAAGTACCTGTGTAACTGTGCGTCTGATCTTCAAGTCGGGCTCTCTGTCTGGGCTCCCCAGGCGCTCCTCCTCCCCAGAGAGACAGCCATCCTCTGGGTGCAGCTCCACCACCGCCTCCTCTACGCTCTTGATGTCCGGGATCAGAGACTGAGACACAAACGTTTACATGACTTTAGGAAAATGTGCAGAGGAAGAGGTCCCAGTTTCATTAAGTTAAAACATATTTAATACAACATATTGCCACATATTTCATCCAACAATTCCCTGTATAAGGTCATCCCAATGAGCCTACAAATCATCAGACAGGTAGCTCAGCTGTGATATTTATCTGTATTGTTAATGTCTGGTTGGGATGTCCACCTCTAATGGACTGCAATGATTACCTTGTACACATAAGTGCGTAAACTAAAGCGAGCTTCTCCTACCTTGAGGGAGTCGGTGGTGAGGCTGATGGATGGCTTCTTAGCGGTGGTGACTGACGTGCTGGAGCCCCATCGTCTCTTCCTACCCGCCCCACCCTGCGTCTCCGTCTCCACCAAGCCTGCCTCCGCTCCACCTGGAGACGTCTTACTGCCTGCTCATTAGTGCGCGCACGCACACACACACACACACACACACACACACACACAAAATAAATTCATCAAAGTAAAGTTACTATTAATGTCTCAACCATTAAGGTTTTAGAGCGGCCGTAGCTAGTGTTTGCTTGGAGAGCCCTACAATGATTACAGAGCATGTGGTCAGTCATCATAGGCGAGTGCCAAGGCCACAGGTTGCTGTTTAATTAGCCATAAAGCCGTTCCTCACAGTACCGTGGCATTTCCCCCATTTTTTTACTAGAACTCCAACCACAGATTACATAATGGTACAACACACCACCACCTCCACAGTTCCACAAATCAATTAAACCCTCAATTCCACTACTGTGATTTCAAATACAGTTAAGGATTACAAAATTCCAAACATCAATTCACAAAAGGGCAAAACTGCAAGTATCTTCTATTGATGGGAAAATGACCCAAATACAGTTTGTATTAGAAGCATATGCTGGCTTTTAAGGATAAAAATTACCCATCCAATTATTATTATAAAACTTAAGACATGTGAAACACTGAAGCTAACAGGAGATAAGAGAGGTCTCCGTTGACACAACCAAAAGGCAGTATAATCTGATTAACTACCCTCTTTTATACAAATTTCAAAATGACAAATTGCTGCATGTCCCTTTGTCAGTTTTTACAGTTTAACCCATTCCCTTGAAAACTGTTATACTCGTGCAAATCACTAGTCATGCTATAGATCAGAATCGGACATGTTAAGAAGCTAATCACAGAAACCTCAAAACGTGAATGATTCAATGTGAAAGCGCCACCTTGTGATCCATTCTTGTAACGGCTGAAAAAATTGGATTAATCTCTTTTGGAAAAAGTGACTCAAAAACAACAACAAAAAAGCTACAGTATTCTCTACAGAATTACCAATACAGAATTGGTAATGATAATACCACAATGCTGCTTATTTTTCACCGCATCTAAGACTAGCAAAAGTAGCTTGTATTCACAAGCTGAGAAAAGGTGCTTCAAGCTTAGGATATTACAACTGTTTAGGTAGGGTTGTCAGTTCTTAATCAGTTTTGAGCCTAAGGGCTCATTCACACCGCCTTGAGTGTATTCAGCGCGTGGACGTATTCAGCGCGTGGGCGTATTCTGAGCGTATGACCATTCACACCGGACATGTCAGCGTATTCAGCGCGGGAGCGGGAAGCCCCGTCTTTAAATGCACTTGGCCAATGTCTTTAGGTGCACATAGCCATGTTTCCCTATCTCTCACTTTAGTAAACACAATATGTGCTTCTCTGGTTTTATTTCCTTACTTTAAACGTTGTTTAGAAAGCAGCACTGCACCTATAGTGCAACTTGACACTTTGATAAGGCCAGTGGAATATTTGACATCGTTCTAAATCATGTAGGCTGATCATTGTCAAAGCCTTTATTCACTCCCGGTACAAGAAAAACGAACGCGTTTTAACCCCTTCCATAAAGTTATGATAAACTCTACCTCTTTGCCAACAGTCACTTTGCCTACATCGGGTACATAAATTATTACATGTAGTGACTATGGACCTCAGTTTTGCCTAGTGGCTTGTTGACTAGATTTATCAAACCAAGTAGGAAACACTGAATGACAAGAACGAGGTTACTATTTTTTTTATAGCTCGAGTGGTCGACAGAAGACTGATTGAGGCTCTTCTTGCATTAAGACTCCGACGAAGAAATCTAAAGCGATATCTTGCTTCTTCCTATTAAGAACATAAAAGCTCCACCACTATTACCTACAACATGTTTGACTGGACAGCGTGACAACTTCAAAGGTATTTCAGTTTGTGTGTTTATGTAGGATAGTCAATGCCATTGTAGTGCAGATCTGATATGATAACCCCACTATTGATAGCTTTCCAGAGTTTGTTTCATGCAGTTGTAAGCGAGTGGTAATATTTTGCAGACAGTCGCGGGGTTTTTGAGGTATTCCCTGTCAACACATGCATCGATAGCACAGTTGACATGAATTGTACAGCGGTGCTATAGCTTTCAATGGGATTTTGGCTGAATACGCTCAGAATACGCGCAGAAAAATAGACTTGGTTTCTATTTTCTAGCTGCAGTCCGTATTCTGAGCGTATTCACGCTCAGAATACGCTCAGAACACGGTGGCGGTGGGAATGGTCTCATCCGCTAACGTGCATTCTAAATGAATACGCTCAGAATACGCTCAGAATACGGCCACGCGCTGAATACGCAGAGAGTTTGGTGTGAATGAGCCCTAAGTCTAATGTCCCATTCTCAATGATTTATAACCGTATGCACCTCGTAAACAGACACACATATTTTTAAAGGGTGGGAAGTCGATGTAGTAGGAATGTTGTACTCACTACTTAGAGAGATCTTTCGTGTGGAAAGGCCTTTGGCTGTGGCAGTCTGCAAGGGAAGGAGAGGACAAACACACAAACAAACAGAAGACCCCGCGGGGGGTGTGCGAGATGAGATGGAGAGACTCGGCGGGCCGACACATAATGAGGGGAGGACAGAGAGAGAGGGGAGGACAGGACAGACAGGTAGGGGGGAGAGACCCATGAGTGAGGAGTTTAACCACTCAAAAACAACACTACCTTGGGGGTCAATATTTAGAAGCAGTCAGTGCAGAGAGACGGATGCTCCAGAGCCACAAATCATAAGCTGCCTAAGGTACACTGTTAAAATGGACTGCTATTATATTGCGTTTTTCCACCAAGCAGGTCACCCAAGTGCTAAAATCAAGGCTTTAAGTGCCAGAAAACAGCAGTAAAGCCACATTATGTTTGCTCACCTTTGCCCAACCTTGTAACATTGTCTGGCAAAGTAAAAGACATCTCAATAATTTGGCTCACTCTTTGACTACAAATCATCCTTAGTGTCAAAAAGCCTAGTGCCTTTACCAACAGTATGCCTTTTCCAAGATCAGTCATGGTAAATCCCAACAGACAATGGGTACCTCAGCAGTTCACCAGTCTGTATTCTTCACTCCTTGGTGTTTCATGGTACACATACTCTTAAAAACGTCAGCAGCTTCAAAAAGGACACTTTTGTGTTTCTATAACTCTCGATACAACAAGTTATACATGGTGTCCACAAAGTCTCTTCACAATTAAAAAAAAAAATTACAAAAGCAAATGATGAGATATGTCAAAAACATTTGTTTTACATACTCAATAGTTATCAAAGTTTTTATTTACACTGGAATAGTGTTTATCAGGTACCCTGTTTAAGAATAAGGTTCTGTTAAAGAAACCCTTAAAATGGCTACTCCCCAAAAAAAAGGCACAATTGTACAGAGACTTGTACAACACCTTGTATTACTCAAGTTATCATGATACATGTACGCTTTCTTAACAAGATGCTCTGGAGAATCTGTCTCTATGAATGACTGCCCTTAGTCTACCAGAGGATTGTCATTTAAACGCTCTATGTCTGCATTTAAAGAGAGAGAACACTGAGGCCTATTTCCGGGGCATGCGGTGCCACTTAATTCTGTAAACAATGATGTCACTTCCTTCTCCAGCACAGCTATAAGAAAGGCCATTGGATTATTTCACAAATATTAACAGACCTTCAATACACATTAGAGAGTAAAAACTGCTTTTCACTTGCTGAGTTGTGAAGAAACTGTTATGACTAGTTAACGAAAAATAAATCTAATCTTGTAAAAAATGTACTTCCTTGTACCATTGACACCTGATTCTTCACTGGCTTGGCTATGGCCCAATCGCATGGCAGTGTGCACTGTATCTAGGCAACAAGGGGTCCGGACAGTGACAGGTAGATCAGTGGGGGTGATACACGATGTGAGTGCCAACTGGTCAACTGACACAAAAGTTCCGTTATGCACTTTGGACAGGTCCTTCTGTCATAAACCTTCCAGAAATTTCTGGAATGTCATTTCAAAAAGTCCATTTGGAGGGTAAATTGTCTCTCTTTAAAGGATGGTGCTTTGGGGGGACAAGATGACTCATGTCCCCTTCCATTTGAAATGTGCAACTGGATATCCATGGATGAGTTAAAATGTGTCCATAATGCAGTAATGCAAAATCATTTCAGCACATGTCTGTTACTCAACATACAGTCATCTCGAAGGCTAGGACACCAGTTCCACTACTGTGGCATAACAAACCACCTAAGGTGCAAACTGGGGATTTAAAACTTCCGTAAGTATTCACCAACAACTGGGATGAGCAATCAGAAAAGTCTTTGAAAATACCAATTCCAGGTGCAATAATCCACTGGTGAAGTCAGAGATGCTGGAATGATAAAGGTCCTCAAAATATGGCCACATGTGCTTTTAAAGGAAAGCATTTCACTTGGTGTGTTGTCATTGCATCACTGGCGAAAGTCCAGAACCACTGAGAAAAATGGGGGCAGTGTCAAGCCTCCTTGCATCCTTTTCACCAGCCTGCACAAATCTAGACAGCAGCATAGTTCATTTGACTTGGTTACAGTCTCCAGTCTCTTCCTGCCAAAACCTGGGCCAGTAGTACAAACATAGATGGCAACAGCACAATCTTGCACTGGCAGAGTCCAGACAGAGCTGTCGAGTCCTTCCTCAAATGGTTTAAAGGTTTGGACAGGACTTTTCCTTGCATGGGTGAAGACAGCATGGAATGGCCACCAGCCACATTAAATCTCATTCGTCATTCGGTGGAAGGGTAAGGGGGGCTTGTCAATGCAGTAAAAGTCTTTTCTGTAGCAGTCTCTGTGTGTCTGTCTTTGCAGCTTTTCCATTTTCTCGTTTAGTCAGGGGACTGTCAATAGGGGGAAAGGGGGTGGGGAGTCTGTCCTGTGGCAGTGCGACGTTCCGCATCGGTGTCCTTGGCAGCTTTTCTGCAGGTTCTCTGGCTAACTCAGAGAGTCTTCAATGGGGTTAGAGAGTCTTTTTCTGTGACGCAGTGACGTTCTCGTGTCTGAGTCCTTGTAGTTTTTCCACAAGTTCTTTGGCTAACTCATGGAAGCGGCGGATCTGGGAAGCCAAATCCCGTTTGTCCCCAGCAGGAAGACTCTCATGTGTCCCTGGCAGCATTTCCACAGGTTCTCTGGCTAACTCAGGGGGGTCGTCAATGGGGTTAGAGAGTCTTTTTCTGTGACGCAGTGACGTTCTCGTGTCTGAGTCCTTGTAGCTTTTCCACAGGTTCTCTGGCTAACTCAGGGCAGTGGCGAATCAGGGGAGCCTAGCTCGGGCACGGCCGACACGCTTAGCCATAGCGACACAGGAAGTGGAGGTGGTGGTGGTGGTGCTGATCATGTTGGAACAGGAGGTGGAGGAGGGAGGAGGAGGAGGCAGGTACCATTATGGGCAATGAAGGAGGGAAGGGCACCTTCACAAAAAAGCAATCAATTGGGGTTTTTCAAACAGTCAGGCACACCACCAAACACAGAGCTGAGACGAGAGACTGAGGGAGGGGATGGAGGGAGGGAGGGAAAGAGAGGAGAGAGAGAGAGAGAGAGAGAGAGAGAGAGAGAGAGAGAGAGAGAGAGAGAGAGAGAAGAAACTGGGACAGAGAGAGCAAAAGTGGGATAGCATAGAGGAGGTGGAATGTGGAGAGGCTGAGAAGAGAGGGAGAATATTTCAGACAGACCTACATCTCTTCCCACTAGATGCTCCATTAACCCCATCAGTCCCACAGTCTTATCAGATATAAACGAGTCTACATTTACATTAACTGAGGCAATGGACAGTGCTACAAACTTCAACTGACATTGTTGGTCTAACTGTTTACATATGGTTTGTTTGAATAATACTGACAAACAACAAAACAAGTTATGGCAATAGTGCTAGAAGCTGATTATATTCTACAACCCGTTGCTTCTTCACCTGACCTTTGCATAATTTGTGATTCAGGTCATACGGAGCTATTCCTCTCTTATCCTATGTGATGGGACTAACAGGGTTAAACAAGTCAACACCCCGCCCCCCACTCACAAACACATACACATTAAAAATTAACAAGACTGCATTCACGAATTTAAAAAACTGGGCTTCCACTAGCCTATTCTGAGTATACTTGGCTAAGAAAATGCCCATTTCTTTCCAAGGCCATTTTTGTCCATATAAGGTAATCCTAACCTAAAGGTGCAACAGGCAGCATTGTCTTTAAATAAACAATAGGCTACATATGTGCATATATATATATATATATATAAAAATAAATTTATTTCATCAAGATCACATGTACTGTCTATGTACACATCACAATTCCTAAAGCTATCTATATGGCTAATACATGGCAGTTACTAACTAAAACAAACTATACTAATTAGCAGATTAGGAAGCCCAATTTATTATCAAGTCTGCCAACATGTGCCTTTCAAGGCCACTACAGATAGTGACACTACTTGTATTGACAACATGTAGCATCATTGTCAGCTTTTTGGAAGTGAAGACTATATTATTCTTTCAGACTATTCGACACTTTTCAAAAAATGCAGTACTTCCCCAAACAAGCCTGAATTACTGCAGAGTGTAAGAAATATACTGGAATTAAAGCTGCTTTAAAAATGATTCCTTATTTCTTTGTGCAGGTAGGCTTTAGCTAGTTTATTCACAATATTTGGGAACTTACCTAAAGAGCAAGGCCTGTATTCACTCAAGGCCTGTATTCAACTCAGTTGCAAAGTTTTCTCCTATATCCTATTTACAACACCTGTGACAAACCTCACTAAAGAAAAGAAAGTACTCAAGCTGGAACGCACAGAAGATAACTATCATGCTATGGCTAAGAAATGTAATAAAAAAGGCCAAGATCCTAATATTTTCCAATTACACAATTACAGTGATAAAGAAAAAAAAACTTGGAGGTGATTCAAAACCGTCAAGAGCCACTGTTAGTCTTATGATGCTTTGTGTATATGGGACAAAGTTTATTCTGATTATTCATCACTGTGGTAATCAACAGTCACACCCTTTGATATTCAGTGTTTAGAAAATGCTACCAGTTGCACCTGCCTCCTAATCAAATATCTTTAATAGAAAGCTTTACGCATTGATGATTTTTATGATTTTTAGCAACTAAAGAGCCCTGATGTTTTTTAATATAATGGCAAACAAAGAACCTGAATACAAAAAATGGCCCGAGTTTGTTGGGGCAGAGGCCCCCTCATCCTTTTATGATGTACTAGAAGGTCAGGGACGTATAGAGATTGTGGGGTTTACTGCGCAACATATCCACACTACACAACACCACCCTTGGCAACGCCTTCATCCTGCAAGACACACATAAACACACCCTGACAGCAGCCTCACCTTCTGATCGCACCTACCCCTGGGCATGAAAATGCCACTGCTCAGCTTCTCTCTTACCTTGTCTGGGAGCTCCTCACTAGACTCTGGCTCCACCTGAGCCTCTGTGGGGCCCTGCACACCGGGCCGATCCAGGATCCCCTCCATCAGCTCCATGGTAGCAGCATCTGCTGACTCAGACAAGGCCGACTGTTTGACCTCCCTATAAGATGATAAAGGAAGCCACCAAAAAAAGAGAGAGTGGATTAAAACAGATATCATCAGACAGGTAAACATCACTACAGTAGATCTGATGTTAATCAAAAAAAGAACAAACCCAAATGCAAGATACAAGACAAGCAGATCAATGCTATTGTGTTTTTACATGATGCATTGGTCATGCCACTACAGATGGAAAAGGACATAGTCAATAGGAATGATTTAACATAAATATGCCTATTGTTCCTTTTTACCACACCAACAACGAAGGGAATACTTTCTGTATAATTAGCTATTTGTATGTATGTATGCCCCCCCCCCCTTAATAATTTTAGTACAAGGCCATGAGCCCTTTAAAATACAGCATGGACTCAGGGAGTAACACATTAATGTTGTTCGTGAACATTCTGGGGATATAAGCTCCAATTAGGTGACTATTTAACCATTCTTTGATCCGTTTCAATCCACCCCATTACTTTAAATTTTAAGAGCCATTTTTTTCTGCTATTTTTCCGTAGGAAATGCGTTGACAGCTATTTTTCTCATGAGCAAACGAGACAGTACACAAAAATATATATCCACATCTCGTGTCTTTTAATTGACGAGGCCAGGTGCAAGTAGTCGAATGCAACCACGCCACAGTCACAACATCAACGCACTTGTGCAGCGGACTCAAAGACGCGGAAGAGGCGCTTCACAGTTTATTATACGCCCTAACCATGCTATTTTAGTGTCACCCTCCCATCTGTAATGGCAACACTTTGGGCTGATTGCTGTTTTTTTTACTTCGTAGCAGTAAGAAATTCCTCACCCGTTTTTGTGACCTTCGAAAAGCATCGTCTTTGGTTTAAACGCAACTGCGGTCCAAAGTGCGGGTGTGAGGCGCTGAATGTTAGGAGCCGGCAAATTGTGCAATGCGTCGCTTTTAAGGCAGCTGCATAAAGACGGCAGCCATGTTGACTAGCATGAATAGGAACTATGGGAAGCCGAAAACAAGAAAAAGGACCCACACATTGCCGGCCTCAGCTCTCTCTCCAAGGCAACACCGCTCGAGGCTGTCGTTTAGCGTGCCTGATAAGAAATACGACCGGCCACCGTATGCTAGGTGCATCTCATGACGACCGCGCAGTTTAGAATTGAGGAATGCGATTCATTGATGACTACCTGATCGCGTTCCACGTAAGTGTAAAACACTAGGTCGAAGAAAATATGTAAACATCCCGTTGGGGAAGCACTTATTTGATCAATAAAATGTGCTAAAAATAGCCGCGAGAGGATGACTTCATTGCTAGAGTTGCTTGCTTGTATCACATGCCCTGAACCATTTCTTGCACAGATGAATCAGTGCTATTAGACTCGGAGGTGGCAAGAGAGGTGAAAATAGAAAGTGGTCCATGATCACCCTACGCTGACAAAAGGGAGATAAGCCTCCTAGCTGCGTAGAACGGTTCTTTTTGGTCTGTTTAGGTAAAAAATAGCTTCAGAGGTTTTTCTATTAAATTTGCTGAAAAAGATGAATCATGGACCAAGAAGGAATTTATTAAAGTTTGGAGCATGTTCACAAATGAATCAATTTAGTCTACATTGTGAGATGGTGCATTTAGCCTTGGGGTGTTTGCACTCAAGGTGTCATTCAAGCTATTTTTATATCCATCTCCTATCATCACCACTGGATTCTGACAACCAGGGAATGTTCTTTAACGTTTATACGTTATGTTCAAAGCTTTCTGAGCATCAATTGAATCCACACACTATATTAACACTGATTAGTATGTCAACAGCCAATCTAGAAGAGACAGATTTCCTGGCTATGTATCAATCATGTGATTTACCCTGTCACACAAGTTAAATTACATAACACAAAAACAGTAAAATAAAGGGGAGATATATCTGGGGTCAATATTGAAAGTATAAATGTGCACCATGTTTCAAGAATTGTCTGAGGATTTGGGTTCCCTCATTGTTTCGAAGTGGCATTAGTATGTGTAAGTAGTTTAATACTGTTACAAGCATTCAAAACATTCTCAATTCTAATGTCCCAAAAACATCCACATGTGATATTTTCTGGGCTACAAAATGGGTGACTGAGTGGATGCACAAGTTTGTACTTAGCAACAGTCCCAAACAACTGTGTGACTGCAGACCAATTGCTTTTGTACATATTATGGGTTAGTCACTGGTGATGTGTCAGTTGTTGACATGTTTTATAACTTAACATCATTATTTAAACATCACAGTTTTCTGATAAGTTAGCAAGACTTGAGGACCTGTTGCTCCTCGGCTGCATATGACCTTGAGAAGCAAGCAAACACTTATTTCAAGATAAGGCTGAGCACATTCTTGGTGGTGGCGGCAGCAGGGCAAACATTGTTCTTGGCCAATCTACATTTTATATTCTTGTACTGCATCTCTAAGACCAAGAATAAATTATTATTTTTTTTATTTACAAATTGATTATAATTATCATGATTCTTATATGTACCATATGCATGTTTCAAAAGATACATATATAGTTACTGATCTTAGTTGACTTTGTCCACATTTCAGACCCTATTCCAGCGACTACACAGAGAAACTTAATTTGAGGTTCTCAATGGAAAGTTTTTCAGAGTAATGTCACAAGAGGACGTCTTATTTTTGACACATGACCACAGACCAACGATTCCACTCGATGTCGAGCTACTAATCTGCAGTCTTTTTACAGCTGCATGCGGTCATCCTGTAAAAAAACCATGAATATGATCTTCCTCCTCCTCCTTTTAGACCAACAAAGGCACATTCAGGTTCGTTTGGAGACAGGGAAAGGAAATACGCCTCAGCCGCTTCCAAATGCCCTTTTGCGTGGCAGCTGGGGCAGAGCAACCTTTAGCCACAAGTCTCATGCAGAGCAGGCCCTTGCCCTCACCAAAGCCCTGCTTGAAATTAATTTCTCCACTCCACCCATGAAAGTATGCAGAGGCCAGAGAACTCTCCTTTCCTAAAATAGTCTTGAAAGAGGCCAATACCAAACGTTGCCATTAGAGGGAGCTGGCTTGTATGAAATGCATTTGCCAAACAAAGCTGAAGTACGGTAGATATTTTTTTCCAATAACACGAGTCATTAAATGTCTCGAGTAGGGCAGAGGGATTATAGCAAAAATGAATTCTTTTGCACATGACAATCTACAAAACAGTTTGCTTATGACAATCTGCAAACAATTTCTGTCAACATTTTTACAATGTGCTAAAATTGGGGAAAAAATTTCTCTCAAAATAACTGCAAGCAATTCATAATAATAGTGAAGATGCTGGCCACACAGCGCATTTTCAATGTATTATCAACAGTATTGACTTGGGAGTGTGCTCTTGTGACAAGCGGTCAGATTTCTTTTACTTTTTATCCAAACATGACCTCAATGCCATAATCAATCATTTCTTTATGCGAAATCTTCTTTATCAGTAAAAATAATGACAGACTAAATCAAAGATCTATGGTCTTGCTAAATAATTCAAAATTCTTTAATTTCTGTCAAAACAAAACGGCCTGTCTTGGTGTTGCCTATATGTACCGTAGACCGCTTGCTACAAGAAGTCTCCTTTGGCTAAATGTCCAAAAATTGTTTGTATGTTTAATGCCACAAAGTTTCATGCAATGCTTTGAAAGTCAATGTGAACATGATTTTGCATTTTATCATAATGCACTGAATTTTGAGATTGCGCCCCTAGTTTTGTAGAAATGTGGAGAATTATTTGCCATTGTATCCTGCTAACCCCTTCAAACTGTAACACATACGATGTTGTGCAGTGGAGGAGGACGTTAATGTTTAGAACAAAGGCACACAGGCTCAAAAACAGATACAGAAATGCAGGGCATGCAGAAATATTTCTATGCCTATAACTAACATAACTTTTCAAAGTTTTCATAACAAGTATCTACTAGCAAATCCGAAATGCAGCCCTCTGTCCCATGCCTGATTTCAGGCACAATCCCCTTTTAGCCCTGGAAATGCCAGCTGAGAAACTAGCCAATAAGAATAAAGCAAGTCACCAAGAGGGACAGTGAAGTTGCTTGTGAACACTTCGGCAAAAGTGAGGTAAGTGTAAGAAGGAAAGGTAGCTGCATTATTAAAAGTGTTATTTAAACCGGAAGTTGTTTGAACCCAGGCTCTTTTTTTCACCATGAGAACATGTAAAAGGTGTAGTACTTCATTGTATTTGTAGGGAACCTATTCATGCTATTTCCTCTCTTCGATTAATGTATCGCTAAAGGGGATGTTTGACTTGTCATGATGAGAGACGTAATGTCATGATGAGAGATGTAATATTGTACCCACTGTAATATTGCCCAATGTAATATTGTATGCTTGTGTGAGTGAGGTGGCAGCACTTTGGGCCCAACCTGTACATGGATTCACTCCCGTCTCCTTTTCCATCAGGTCTTTGCTGCTGTTGTTTTCCCTGTAATCAAGCATGAAGGGGTATCAGTAAACGTGCAGAGAAGCTTATGAAACCAACACAGATTCATTTAGACATTGTGCAGCGAACAGCAAGTTTGGCAAAGTTCAACAAAGAAGATTTTAAATCATTTTGACATTTCTTTACTCATAGTCAATTTTCTTTAGGTAAAATCATGTAAGACATGTAGTTTTTTTAAGAATGACAGGTTAATGAATGGCGCATGGGTTAAAGCAGCAACATTTGTTTTACCCCTCCATCGCACACCTTTTTCTCAGCCAAAGGAGATTTATTTTGGGAGTCAGACGACCCTGAGTCGGAAGAGTCAGAGTCAGAGGAGGAGTCAGAAGATGGACGCTTGGTGCTCTGCTCCTTTCCACGGCCTTTCCTTCGAGCCTCACTCTCGTCTGGTGGGGGTGAGGGAGGCAAGAGAGACGGTGGCTGTGCGGTGGCACTCTCAGACATCTGTTGTCTCTCCACCTGCTTCGGCAGCTTTGCGTTTGCTGTGCCTTCAGTGGCGAGTGGTTGGGTGGTGGCTTGCTGGAGGCCGGAGAACAGGACTGTCGCTCGGGCGGCTGGTGGGGAAATGGCTGACGGAGCGTCTGCACGCGTGGGCTCAGCTTTGGTAGGCGATGAGAGAGACATTGGTGGGGGGACGTCTGAGAAGAAGCGTCTCTTGGCAACAGGCAGAGGGGGTGCCGCTGTGCTGGGAGGGGAGCTGACTGAAGCATCAGCGAGAGGCTGGGAGATGGTGGAGGAAGCGGTCGGCTGTGCATGAACGTCCTCCACCTTCTTCTGCTCACTCTCCCTTTTCATCTCCTTCTTTTCTGATGGGCCGTGCGAGTGTTCAGACTTCTCGCTCTCGACCAGAGTTGTTATTACACCTCTATTTGGAAGCCCAGAGCTGAAGGTTATGGTAGACACTGGCTCTGACTGCTGGGGCAGCAGGGGGGCAGGTTGAGCACCAGGAGACACCATCCTATCCCCCTCACTGCAGGGAGCACCACCAGGGAACACCAGCCCCGGAGCAGCAACGGCGGGTACACCCTCCTGCTGACCTGCAGCCATCGCTGATGCCATTTCCTCCTCAAACGCCCCCTCCGACTCCATCTTGCGCACAAGCAGGCTGAGGGGTCCACGACCAAGTTTGGCAGGGGGCTCTGGACTGCTGGAGCGGGAGCTGGAGCTGGAGTCTTGTCTCTGGAGGCCCACAGGTGGGCCCTGTGCTGCTGCTGCCGCTGCAGGCACGGCTGCTGCCTGGTTCAGGTCAGGCGGGCTCTGCTTGGGGGTGTCTGGCAGGGGGAAGGACATGTCCAGTGGAGGAGAGGGCGGCGGCGTAGGCTGGCGGAGCTGCAGCGGGGGCGGCTGGAGCACCGGCTGCGGGGGGATGTGCTGTGGGGGCTGGAGCTTACGTCGGGACCTCTGTGGGGTGGGAAGGTACTGTGGCGCCATGGCAGCTTTGCGAGCGCCGCCTCTCTTCCCTGCACCAGGACCCCAATCCTCGTCTTCCTCACTGCTGTCATCGTCATCATCATCATCGCTATCGTCCTGGGCGGACTGGCTGACTACTGCAGCGAAGCGGCTGCGCTGTAGCAGTGACGGAGCAGATCCGGCCTCGGCGTAGGTGGTGCTCTGGCTCTCCTGGACCTGAGGAATGTGCATGGCTGGGTGCTGATCTCCCACCACCCGGACGGAGAGAGACGCTACAGCACGTGGAGGACCGTCCCGGCCCAGGCCCCCTCTTTCCTCATGCGTCTCCATTAGTAAGGGTCGGGCAGGTGTGATACTATGCTGAAGGAGTCATAAAAGGGAAAAAAGCTTCAAAAGCAGCTCAAATGTTTATGTGCAGTGGTAAATACAGAAAATAAGTAGATGTTTTGTTTTCCTTTACCATACAATCTACAAACTGCAACTTGTGTACCAGTTTTAAGGGGGTGTTCCAACTACCTGGTTTACTGACTGATGAGTTCAGGCAAAGAAAGTGGTAAACCCTTTAAGAGAGGAGCCCTATGGCTTGTCCTTACTAGGAGCATAAGAAATCTGACCATAGATCACCACTTGCTGAGTTGATATGCACAGACAGGTGACTAAACCTACTTTCTGGAACACCCCCCAGGTCTAGCACTTATTCACACCGAAAAGAATGCAGCTAAAGGGGGACGTATGCTGACCTCCGGTCGATAGGGGGCGTGGTCACTTGCCTCTGAGTTATCCTCCTCCTCCTCCTCTCCGCCAGGACTCTCCATACCTGCTGAAAAGCCACAAGCACAAGGGTCAGAGGTCACACACAGCAAACTAGTTGCACTTTGGCCAGGCCCTCTTAAAGCTTTGTCATTAGCCGCATTTACATTCCGGAGCCAGGCCGGGCTGGGCCTTTAGGGGGCACCCTCGGTGCTTGTAGCCCCAGAGCACTAGCCCCATGCCCTGAGAGCTGTTGTGTCCACACTGCCCAACTATTAGCCTCTCTGGGTTTGCAAAAATGTCACTGATACAGCCCATTTTCAAGCAGGATAGGCGGGCAATTCAGTAGCAATAGCAGAAGAAAGTAGAAGACGACTATATGACCAAGTATCAGACCAGCAACTATTGCCGATACCTCTGACTGCAAATACTTCTTTGGAGGATAATAGACGTCATGGAACCTCTGCTGGCGCAGATCGTCCTCCATGTTGTTCATGTTCCAATATATTTCTATGTATTACTATAGGCTATAAAGCAAAAATACACCGTCCTTATGTTTTAATGGAACAAGACCGACGGCCACGGAACATCAAATGGTTGTTAGGGAATGCATCTCACATTCTGATATTTCCATACAGTGCTGCCCAAAAAACGTAGCCAAACGACAATTTACTGCTACTTTAAGGTATAACAATGACAAAAACAGATCATTTTAATACTAATTAGATCAACAAATTGCAATTTTTATCAGCCAAATATGAGCTAGGTCATCTATATTGTATTACTTTTGTTTAACGATGGCAATGGTTGCTAAAGGAAGAAAAGTCTTGTTTTAAACCAACGGTACCACTACCTTCAGCCCAAACGGTCGGAAATAGCAAATATATATGAATTTCATAGAAAACCAAGTGATTTTGACCTATTGGCTTGACATACACGTTTAGAACAGTTAACTGCGAAGTCACTGTGGAGAACCACGTTACGATGCACAAGGCATGTAAAGGAGAGACACAGGAAAGTTGTGATTTTATGTCGGCAGCTGCACACTTCAGCACTGCGAAACTGCATAAAAAGTAGCCTAAAATGACACAAGGCAATGTTATAGGCCTAGTCATTTGTTTGTTCCAATTAATTTGACAAGGGGTCATTTAGTCCACAGCATCACGGTGGGCAATTGAAATGTTACCAGCCAAATACGAGACATACAGAGAATGTAGAATTAAGCTCTCTTGAGTAAAAGCAATTCAGATTTATTTTAGGTGGGGAAGGAGGATTGGTTTGTTATACCATGTCTTTTTAGCCGTAGTTTTTTATGCTTCTTGCGAATTTGCCGGGTTGTTGTTCGCTGAATGTCCAGCTTGTTGTGGAGCTTCATGACTTCCTCGTTTCTGCAAACCTCATCGTATTTATTTTATTTTTTTTGGATTCACGTCGTCTTCTGCCCAGACCACAGGGAGAGCACGGATATCTTCAGCTGACCAGGCTGGCTATTCATCTTTTTCATATTCTTCAGTAACGATGCTAATACAGGTGCAGATAATACTCTGCCATCTTTGCTTTATTCTGTTTCCAAATGTTGACGCCGCCCTGACCTTGACACTGCCTCTGGACCTGCTCTAGACCATCGTTTAGGTTGGGCCAGAAATCGCGGGCTAGTAGCCCCAGGGCAGCCCCTGTAGGCCCGTGTTAGCACCTGGTCCTGAACGTGTGAAGCCACTTAGCACCAGTACACCCGGCAATGTAAACCCCGCTATTGTGGCATGTGCTGTGTCACCGTGGCAACTTACTAGGAATATACTGAATCACTGTGGCAGCTTTACGGAAAATATACTGCATCACTGTGATGGTTTACTAAAAAATATGTTGTTTTACTCAACTTCTGGCAACTTACTGAGAGAAAACGCTAGCTGAAAACTACAAAACCTATTACCAGTGATGAGCAACCTTAATTCAAAAACATATTCCAAATTACTTGGGTCTATGTACACTTCATACAAGAGGTTGCATTAATCAACTCTTGACCTCTACCTGGCTGAAGAGTAGTGTTGCTTTCGTCAACGAAAATAATGAATAAATATTGTCGTCAACGAACCTTTATCATGTGATAAAAACGAGACGAGACGTAAATGCTGGTCTTGTGACGATAACTATAGTTAAATATATAATGCAATATAGATGACGAATGAAAACGAGACTAAATGTGGCTTACAAAATAAAAACTATGCTAAAATGTCTCTTCATTTTCGTTGACCAAAACTCGTTTAGGCAGGTTATTATTATTATTATTATTATTATTTTAAGTAAGCCTATTTGCGTTCCTTGTATCTCAGTTCCGGACTGCAGACACAGGTGACTGATCCCCTTCGCGGCATTATTTAAAAGTATTGCACAGAGATAAGGACTATGGCCAGCCAGAGGGGGATCCTCTTCGGATGAAAGAGAAGAGACAACATGGACATTTGTTTCACAAGAATCCTTAATTTTCTTCGGGATGAATAAAGTATGTCTGCTGTAAATGTTAACGTAAGGTATACAAGTTAACGCACTGTTTGTTTGCTACTCGTCTAAGGTAGGCTGTAGCTTGCTAAAATGCCTCTATACCTCGATACCAGACCTGCCAACCTTAAAGGATTTTTATGAGTACAAACAGCTGTTGTGTGGCTGTGTTCGTTACCTGTTGCCCTTTAAGTTAAGAATGCTGTGTATTCATCTGCCCATCTTTTACAGTAAATGCACAACATTTTCATTTCTCTGTATTTATTCCCTATATTAGATCTAGAATATGCTCTACACTTATTTCGTTCCACTTTAAGCAACACATGAAAAAAAAATCTAATTTTCGTTCACTTGCATCCACTTGTCAAGGGCAGCTAACAATGCTATGCCAGTTTGTATGCACAATAGGCTTTATGTTCACGCTGCTTTGAAGTTCACAGGACATCAAACATTTAATGAGCAAAACGGTTTCAAATAAATGTGTTTATATAACGGATTTATATTCAGAATATATGAGTTACCAACCAGACAACTGCAACGCCTTGATATTGTGGGCTAACTTTAGGTGCTAATATTTAAATTCCGATTAGCATGCAGGTACACATAGATATGTATACATCTACGGCAGCTACATTGGACATAGCAGGTCAACATAGCTAACTGCCTAACCTTATTTAATTGAAAATACTATTGTATTAATATGTAGTATGTAAATTGAGTTGAAGGTACATTAATTTTACAACTTATTCACATTGGTGGCGTTTTGAGGGTAAGCATGCTACAACCTAATTGCATGTTCTGATTTTATTGGTTACCTGAAAGCTTAGCATAAGCAAAGTTTATTTCTCTGACAAGACAGCTCTTATATAAACCGTATCTTGTAAATTGTATTCTTGTTGGTTTAGCAGCTACACATTCAAAGTTCCAGAGCTTTTTTCCCTTTCCAGTGAGAATATTTCTGTAGTTGTATTCCTAGACCCACGTCTGACATCAATACCGCCCCTTGTTTAAGACTACCCCTGCTAGGTGGGTTCGTTTGGTTAATTTTACCTTCTCCATGTTATTTGAACAAGTGAAAAGTCACGAACTTGCAACCTGCTTGCAACTGTCTTCTTTGCAGCAGCACTGAACTGAACTGAGGCGCTAAGATAGGAGAGACGGGGCAGGCGGAAATGAAGATCTCCAATTGGTCAAAAACACCTATAGAAAACTAGCCTGGCTATCGCGACTTGTCAATGCTCTGCAAGCATTGGTCTGGCCAAGCTGTGTTGTAAACCCATTTCTCAGAAGGCGGGCTTAACCCGCCTCTTTCAAATGCCTCTGTTTGCTACTGGACGAAGCTTCAATCAATCACACCCCTCTGCCCTCTGACGTATACCCAGCGAAACTGCTTGATCCAAACAAAAAGTAGTAGTAGCCTGTAGTCATATAGAAATTTTTGATTTTTGATGATTGATTTTTGTCGGACTTGTGAGGTGAACATGAGAGTGGCTGGTGTTGGCAATTTAATATTGATAATTATTCGAAAAACGAATCAGTGCGATCAAAGGCGAAATAACCACAACAACAGCGTTCTCGCAAAGCCCAGTCGACTTGGCTACATAGCGGGGCTAACTGCTAAATTAAACTTTTACCGAAGCCGGTCTGTAGCATTGCGAAAACGTCCTTTCCCGCAACAAATGATTCAAGGGCTGTCCTTTGCTGTATTTTCAGAGAGAACTTCCCTTTGAATTCGTCCAAAACAGCAGCTAAAGCTGCATTGAAATCTTGCGTTTGCTCCACGTTTGCCATGTTGACAGGGACTAAGATAGATTTCCGGTGGCCCAACTACCGCGTCATTACCATTTTGAAATGCTCGATTTTCATTGGCCCCATATTCCTGCCGGAGCAGAAACGGTGTAGATAGGCAGCTTGGCCAGACTGACTTGCTCGCGAAATGAAAATGCAGCGTCATAGGCAGTATGGGCACACCCAGGCTAATAGAAAACACCCAGCTTACGCAGATATCTGTGGCTCAGCGGCGGAATCAACTTCAGTGACAACTTGACCAGAGAAACTGCTGAAATACGAGACCAAACGATATGCATACTTTAGGACATAAAATCGTACAACCGTACAATAAGGTAAAAATGTGTATCCGCTACGCAAAATCTGTACATGTTGGCAGGTCTGCGATACCCCTTTATCCACTATGACCATCTTATCAGACAGGATTTCTTGTAAAGATTCCCGAGTGTCCACGCGTATATTATTATCATGCGAATATTATTTCTCCAAAACGAAATATCTCTAGCCCCACGACGTAATGTATCACAGGCAATGTGTTAACATCTAGCTAATGTCTTCCAGACATTCATGTTACTTCGTGGGGCTAGAGACCTGGGGCGTTTTGAAAAAAAAACATTCCTTAAGCATGGATACTAGCGATTTTTACAGAAAATCCTGTCTGATAAGATGACATTGGTGGATGTATTCATGGATGTATGAAGGCAGTTTAGCAAACTATAACCTGCTTTAGATGGGTAGCAAACCGAGTACAACAGGTAGCCTCATTATTATGCTTGTTATATTCTTCGAGAGTGGTCTTGAATGAATCGTGGCGATCTACGTATGCTTCCAAGCTTTCATTATGACCAAGCTACTGATTTTAGGGATGGTGTTTGAGGCTCCTTGCACTTGTTTTTTTTGCTGTGTACAATCATTACAGAAAAGGAACAGGCAAGAAAAAAATCTTTTTTATAGCTCCATGTGTATCCTGTTTCACTTCTTTTAATAGTAAAATTGAAACAGATCTGTACTACTACCCTATTCAGGTTCGTATGGTCAATAGGGAGTAATTAAATGTCAAATACGTGGTTGAAAGGATGTTAGTAAATGATTCAGAGCACGTCGCCATCACTTATGGTCTTGTGATGCCTGTTTTTTTTTCTAAAACAATTGTATGTTATACTGTACATTTAAATCAGAGCATCTTCTGTGTCTCGAATGAATGTAGCCTAGTCTACAGTATTTTTGAGTCTATAAGGTAACTATAATGTAATAGTAGAACCTTTTTTACATTGTTTCTTTGACTAAAAGAAAATGTTGGTTTTCTCTGTACTATTAGCTACTTGTATTATATTGTACTATATGTACTGGGTTAAATAGAATTGCAGTATATACTGGGTTAAATAGAATTGCATTACTAAAAAGTGACAAAACATCAAATTTCCATTGACTAAAACTAGATTAAAATGTAATCAGTTTTCGTCAACTAAAACTAGACGAAAATACTCATGGATTACTCTGAATAAAATAATACTAAAATGCTCAGACTTTTAGTCAACTAAAACTCGACTAGACTGAAAAAAGGGTATGGACGTGACTAAAACTAATAAAAACTAAAATGACAGCTTCATGCAAAGACTAGACTAAAACAAAAATTAAAACAGGCCGCCAAAAACAACACTACTGAAGAGTAGTGCTAATTAGAATCAGCTGATTAAGTGATTGGCTGGCACAGATATGTGGCACTGAATTGCAGCTTCTCAAGCCAGACTGCCCATTACTGCCTGTAGACCCAGGTCACAACAGTCTATTTTCCAGGAAGTAGCAAGGCAGGCACTGGTGTGAATAATGACATCCATTAAGATTCTGATTCTAATAGGCCAACTGTACAGAGGCTTTGTTCATTTCATTAGTTAGACCCCATGCTTTTGGTGGCTGTGACATGGGTCAACTGTATACACATATCAAAGCAAAGTTTTATTTACAAATAACAAATAAAGTCTATACACTTTATAGACGTCTGACGAAGGACACATGCCTAAAATGTCACGGTAATTAAAATTTTATTTGGGAATGTAATACTGCTGTTGCCAACTTTATTTGTTGTTTGGTTTACCTAGTGTTGTGTAGCACCCAGACCATTCAGACAAATGTGCATGCTCTAGGCCACAACTGTGATTAAGTTTTATTTACACTCAGAAAATGGGGCTGCCAACAAGCAAACATGCGAGTTCCCATGATGCCCATGTCCCATCGTCTGCCGTGAGGATTCAGTAGGGTTACCTTTACTCTCAGCTGCATCCAAGGCCTCCCGCTCCAGACGCTGCCGCAGTAGCTCCTGCTGCTTTGCCAGATACTGTTGTATGAAACTGTTCTGACTCATCTCCGCACCAATCTGAGGGAAGGACAATAACATGGTATATAATATAAACACAATGTGTTAGTGTAACAAGTGATGGTGCAACTTTACAGGTCAGAATGTTTGAGTTTGTGAAGGTGCTTGTATTATTGTTTTATTCTACAAATGTGTTTAATACACTGATTGTTGCACTGACTTGGTAGACATTTTAATTCTGTTGTACTGATTACAATGAAAATAAAGATATAACATTCCATTATATTCTTAAAAGTCAGAAAGTGTAATAAAGACCATCGGATATCTACTTGGAACTTGTCCAAAGATTCATAAACCTGGTAATAAAGGACCATCAGTGTTATATATTTTGGGTCGCTCCAACTAGGCAACTGATTAGTGGTACTGACTTGGGAAGAATTTTGCTACTTCTGTGGGTACACAACTACCTCACTAATGTCAGTAACCTTTTAGCAAACAAGCGTATAACCTCAGTAGTCTTTGTATTACCCTAAAAAGCAATCACTAATCTAGCTTCAGTCAGAAATTACCATAACATCAATGTTAGTTTGTTATTGGCTAGGAGGAGCATATTTACATTCATACGAACACTATGACAATGGCAGTCACTGACAGTGTGTGCAATGCCTTTTTAAGGTCTCAGTGGATTCAACGGCCAGTCTTCAGGGTGCATCATTACTGATTTCACTCAGAGTAATAATACTGAAGGGACTTAATTCCCCAGTGACCTCACGGGGCGTCTGCCATATGCTTGACCACCAGGGAGGAAAAACGATGCCACTGCAGCTGAGTGTTAATCCCTTTGGAAGGGATTGTAAAGAACAATCCCAAAACATTAAAACACAAATTTAATTACACAATTACTAGAGGCATTTTTAAACAGTCATTTTGGCTCTGAAATGAGAAAAAAGCACAATGCTTTCGTTTCCAGTGCAGATATCTATATGAGGGTAACTATCCTGTATCTGACCACGAGGCAGGTGCCCTTCTCAACATCTTCCCATAGAGGAAAAAAAGTTACTGGCATTTAGTTTTCCGTTTGGCTGCCATTGCAATGGACCAGGTGGGCATTCCAAGTCTGTGGTTCAGTGACTAAACCAGATAAGTTAACTCACGGTGTGTGGTAATCCATTTAATAGAAGAGTATCTTGGCTTCATTCTCCTCACAAAACAAGCCCATAGCTTTTAGAAAGTTTACTCCTTGTTCTGAATTAACATACCCAGGTAAGTGACTAAACCTGCTTTCTGGAAGACCTTCCAGGAGGTAGACTTGTGTGTTTGCCAGTTTCAGCAAGGTTCTGGTTTGAGTGACCAAAGCAGTGATCTCACCTGAGAGTTGGGCTGCAGCCCAATATGAGGAGTAGATGTCTTCTGTAGGTTCTCCAGCATGAGAGCCTATAAACACACAAGTTCATAAGGGTAGGAGCAGGCTTCACTCAGACAGTTTTTACTTACTTTTAAAGTGCTGGCCAAAAGTTTGTACACAATTGACAGACAAGAAAAGAAAGCCACACTATGCATATACAACATTTATTCACAATGCATAAACATTCACAATGAATAAATGCATTCTGCAAGACTTTTCCTAGCCTACAAGCAAGTAGAAATGGCACTACACTATAATAATAATTTAATTGTTATTTAATAATATCATCATAATAGTGCACCTGACTGTAAAATAGTTTTGTAAAATGTCAGAAGTGATGTTCTGTTCCATTTGCCAGTTTCTCAGGTATGGTCAGAAGTTTCACCAACATTTAGATTTAACTTAAAGGAGAACTTTGGTGTAAAATGATGAAAGTCCAAACAAGTCGATTGTACTACCTCTCCTCCTATTCTTCCTGCTGGTTTGTGTTCATCAATCAACTTGTGCGGACTTTAATCATGGCGGCGACGAGAAACTACAGCAAGGTCCTGCCTGTCAAAACTATTTTATTAATAAATGTTGTGCACACTTACAAAGTTCTCAGTGCCCCGTTTTTAATGTCAGGGCCTTTGTTGTACTACCAATGGAGTGTGGAGTTTCTTCGAGCTGTTTTAATGGTTTAAAAATAGCGTAGTCGTCATGCTTCGTCTAAGGGCACCTACCACTTCCATTGTTAGCCTTCTGGGACAAATGATAAAAAATAGCTAAACTCTGAATGCAACAGGCTAAATCAATTTTACTCCTCAGTACACATACCAACTCGGTATGATGTTTTAACATGCCAATTTTCATTTTACACCGAAGTTCTCCTTTAATAGTTAAACGCTGCAGCTCTGACAGTCGGAATGGTCACATGAATGACAGGCAGGCCCTTCATAATGCTGAGTTTGTGGCATTGTGCTAATCACTAATACGCATTTCATTTTAGATTTTTATTTTATTTCAGGGACCCAGCATTCTCTTCAGTGAGGTATAGACTGCCTAGCCTGGTAAACCATCCCCTTGTACTTCATTTCATTTTGTACAAAGGGTCTGGACCAGACACCGTCAGAAACTATTTCTTCCCGGAGGTGTGGACTCTGCCTCAGCCTCTGCCTTTACCCAATCGCTAACGCCTGCAGTGTTTTCCCCAGAAATAAAAAGAAGGGTTTAAATTTTGATGTAAATATGATGACGCGGTGGCACGGTAGCTAGGAGGATTGGTGGGCATGCACCGTGGGAATTGTTTTTTTTCTAGAGCTAAAATGGTGCATTCTAGGAAGATCTGAAGCTAAATTTTGGTCCCAGAAGGCTGGTGGAAACATAACACTTTTAATAAAATGTTGCATTTTTTGGCACAAATAGAACAAAAAACTCGTTGCACTTGGTGAGTTGAAACAGCCAAAACTCCCAGGTGGGAAGGCTAATTTATTGTCACACAAGAAATACTGCAAGCACTATATAATGTCACATGAATTTGACTAGGCTGTCACTAAAATGTCTAAACTAAATGTTGAGCCTCCTGTTTTTCTGGGCCGCCCACTTGTCTGCCGCAGCCTCCAACCACTCTTACGTACAACGTCACAGTACGTTCCTACTATCAGCTAAATATCTCCCTGTATGGCCACATGAAAGCTGAATTGGTACCACAGATCTTAGATTCTGCAGATACATATGATTCAGTGTAGTCTAGTATTATCTGGAATGATGTCTGATGACAAATTCTTTTTTCAGTGTTCCTGTAACAAGCTAACGAACTAGCTCATTGAAATGATTGGTAATGTGGTAATGCTAACAGTCATCTACTCACCTTGAATTTAACACGCTGCAATAACCTTACAACTTTATATTACTTTCTCCACTTCCGCTAATATCAGTATTAGTATCTAGGTGGGTGTTGGTGAGTAAAGTGGCAGCTTTCAGTTTAAAACATTATGTTAGCGTAGTTCGCTAGCGTTAGCGCGCTAACAACCCCATACAGGCTGCAGCCTGGTCTGAAATGAAGCTAATTTTCTGGAAATCCAAACAGTAACAACGTACACTATTAGGCTTGAAATAATCACAAATAATTGCGGATTGTGACACTTTGTTAAAAAGAACCATCAACAAATCCAGAAAGACGTAAGGACCAATTTATTAGTTAAATTCCATGAGTGTCCCATTCAACGAAACAGTCTTGACTCTGCTCTACATAAAGGAGGATTTGCCTTTCACGCTCTCTCTCTCTCTTTCAGCAGCTAGATGATCCGATCGCATTCTGTACACTGTGGAGAAAGTTTTCTTGCTACATGAGCATGTCCCAAGGAGAGCGTTCTCCTTCCTTCTTGTGTAGCATTTACAGTCAAAGTCAGGCAGTTTTAGTAGCCCCGAGGTTTGCGTTAAAGATCTTAGATTCTACAATACTCTCTGATACAGCTGACTGGCGGAAAAAAAACAAAGGAGCACTGTAATCAGCATGTGATTGGCCAGTTTCGCCAGTATAGTAGTTTACACACCCACCACGGAAGTTTCCTAAAAACGCAGCCTACATTTGACTACATTGGGGCTTCTTGTTCGGGGGAAATCCCGGGGGGAATGTTTTTGTGCATGATTTTTAAGCGTATCGGCATTTTATGAAAGCGTCTCGGCAAAACTTGATGCGTATCGGCGAAAAAAGAAGCGTATCGGTGCCGATATGCTTAGACGCTTTGGGGAAAACACTGGCCTGGTCGTCACGTATGCATTTATCCTACCTATGCACTACAATTCAAATGTAGCACACAAGGTCAACGTCATGGCTAACGAACACACCCTCTGTTCGCTGATTGGATCGGTCTTGCAGGGGCTGACTAAATGACCCTAAAGAGATTCCGGTCCAGACCCTCTGTAAAAAATCAAATGAGGTACGAGGGGCGGGTTCACCAGGCTATAGACTACCCACCTCTACCACAAAATTAATTAGGCTAAAGCTTTGTCTGATGGCGCAATGGTTAGAAATGGGCATGTAAAAACAATGCAGCTGACAAAAAAAATTATGGTTAACTTTTGCTTAGAGATTACATGAAGACTTACCAGGCACCCAATGTCATTTTTCTTATTTTAATATAAATTACAATAATGTATAAAATAGTAGTTTAAAAAAAATAAATCCACAAGAGTCCAAGCAAAAAGTACCTATTATGTAAAATCATGGCACTATATTTCAATGCGTGCATGAGGCTTCCTACCGACAAAATTGCTAGACTCTAAAATGTTTAATCACAAAATGTTTTAGGGATTGATTTAAAAACAGCATATGGTGCTGAGTGACCCATCCCTAGAAAACGTGTTGCCATGCCAACGAACAAAACAGGGCCGGTTCTACACTGCATTGAATGGGTGGTCAGTAGAGGTCTTGGGCACCTAGTGTCTGGGGGACTAAAGCCAGAAATGTTTTATATATTAGATGTCAAATCTGACATTCTGGTACATTTTAACAGGTTGTTAGATAGCTTCATTTTATCTAAAGAAATATGATTTTTCAGGAACATGAACCTTGTGAAGTGAAAATACAGCAGGCTTTACACAGACATTTATAATATGTTGTTATTTAAGATATAATTTACAAAAAATGAACAGGTTTGTAGGCTAAGGTCTAATTAGGCACGTCACTTTAAATTTCTCCTCATGATGACGTTCTAACTTTTCTATGCAAGATGCTAGCAAAAATCAGAGGGCTAGTGCAGATGTGGATTCATCTAATTGTTTTCTATGGCATTAAAGAAACACCAAGTAGTTTTTTGAACCTTAGAATAATGTTTCCAAAATCATTTCAATGATTCAACTTGTCACAAGGTGAAATGCACTTTTGAATTCGCTTTGCCGCCCTCCATGGGCTCCAACTGCACTACTAAGTGTGGAGGAGCACTTCTTCTCTCTGTAATTCCCTATGAGAGACAAATTCGCTTCTAACCTGTAAGGTATGGAGATAGATTTGTCTCATAAAGATTTGTATAAATAAAAAAAGATATATATAAATATAAATACATTTATAAATATTCAAACACAAAATACAAAGACAAAAACGCGACATACAAATAAATGATAGAATGTATATAAATACACAGGCATTTTTTATATTTTTTCGAGATTTGTAAATATATTTTCGAGATTTGAAAACAAATGTAGTTGATATGTATGTGGAGTCTGCATTTGTGGATCCATTTTTTGCTTTTGTGTCTATTACGTAATTGTGAGACATTCCTACCGCACACCACGGTTTCACAAATAAATGTCACCGGATTTGAATACAAATACTCTTGACTGGACATCCAGCAGATGGCAGTCTTGAGCAAAGGTGTCGTGCAGCTCGACGGTAGCTGCTAGTTTGGTATTATATCCAGCTATCCAGTAAATGCAACTACATGACAACATGGAAGCAACTATCAGAGGTTTAAATGGATGGGTTAAGTAGTGTTATTTATTAGACATAAAACAAGTGTTGCCCACAGAGTGCAATATTGTTACTGGATAAACCATACATTTTCGCTTGCATGGTTATCAATACCTGGGATGGCCCAGTTTATGGGGTGACCACTCTCCCGTTTTCTGACAGAGCGCCCTGTCAGATGTATGGTTTAGCCAGTAACAATATAGCACTGTGTGGGCAACACTTGTTTTAGATGAAAACAGGGAGTAGCGTCCTTATTCACTCTGTTACCATATAGTCTAGCCGGTGCTCAAACTGTTTGATCTGTTTAGTTTTCTAGGGACGTGGGGTGTGATTTTCTTGGTGCCTCTTCACCGTCTCAGGTTAGCAGCTATCGGTACCTGGCAAACACTCACAGACGTCGCGTCAACATCTGTAGAGCTATATCTGTATAGGGAAGCACACTCCAGTTGGGGAAGACACACTAAAACACAAGTAATAAATAACACTACTTAACCTATCCATTTAAACCACTGATCGTCGCTTCCATGCTGTCATGTAGTTGCATTTACTGGATAGCTGGATGTAATACCAAACTAGCAGCTGCCGACGAGCTGCACGACACCTTTGCTCAAGACTGCCATCTGCTGGATGTCCAGTCAAGGGTATTTGTATTAAAATCTGGTGACATTTATTTGTGAAACCGTGGTGTGCGGTAGGAATGTCTCACAATTACGTAATAGACACAAAAGCAAAAAATGGATCCACAAATGCAGACTCCACATACATATCAACTACATTTGTTTTCAAATCTCAGAAATATATTTACAAATCTCGAAAATATATATACAAATGCCTGTGTATTTATATACATTCTATCATTTATTTGTATGTCGCGTTTTTGTATTTGTATCTTGTGTTTGAATATTTATAAATGTATTTATATTTATGTATATCTTTTTTTATTTATACAAATCTTTATGAGACAAATCTATCTCCATAGTAAGGTGACCGAAGACAAAAACTACTTAGCATTGCTTTAACATATGACCATAAATAACTTGAGGAGAATCTTTACTGAATTATGCAAAATATGTCAGGTGCATTTTTGTTATCTTTTTGGTGACTAACATTAGGCTGCTACACAGCTGACAGCAGGCATAAAGCAACGGGTTTTCGCCCTACAGGTTGGAAGCGGAATTATTGTCTCTCATTCAAACTACACAGAGGCGGCCCATTCCTCCAAACTGGTTATAGCCCATGGAGGGCGGCAAAGCGAATTCAGAAGCGTCTTTCACCCAGTTACAAGTTGATGAACCACTGAAAAGATTTTGGAAACATTATTTTAAAGTTGAGAAAAGTACTTAGTTTTGCTTTAACGTGAGCTAGTTGGTTGGTTCGCCAACAGGAGCCATCCTGGTAAAGCCTACTTACCTGTTCATTAAAGCCTGCAGTAAATTATCATAATTTCATTGTCAGTTTATCAGTATTAAGGGCAGACTTCTTGTGTTTTGTTATTTTCCCCACTGCTGTTTTCTTAGGTCAAAGTTTTGCAAATGCATACATAAATCGGCAAGTGCTGACAAGGTGACACAAGCTAGTTTGGTAGGCTGTCAGACTTTGATGTAGTGGTGAAAGGGGCTACTGGTTGTTACAATGATGAAGATACAATGGCGCAGCAAGTTGCTATGTTGCAAACAGAAATTGTGTTGGTTTTTGCGGAGCGTACCAAAATGGGCAGATTGCAATTTCACCAAATACAACTGACCAATTGGGTGGGCAGAAAAAAATATTGGATGGGCATTGCCCACCTCTGCCTACTTCCCGCCGCGAAAACATACAAAAGAACTTACAAAACAACCACTTGTAAATTGTATGTTTTCGCAAGTGTGTCCAGGCTTATTTAGCTGGTATTACAATCATTGGAGTAGTAAAACATCTTTCTACAATTGACTTTGTAAGTAGTCTCCCTCGAACTTCTGTAAATGCGTAACCCTCGTGCCTGGGACGAATGACAAGCCTACTGTGCAATAGGCGTTTTTCTGCAATGATACCAGATGCAAGAGACCACATTCACTCGGTAGCGCACTCGGTAACATAGCTAGCTAAATTAGCGACACGGGGTAGGACGACAGCAAATGAAAAGTACCATTACATTAAACTAAACAATGTTTTTAAAATGTCATTCTACCACACATCCCAGCTAGCAGTCAAGTCGTGTCATTTGTCGTCGACGAAAAGATCAATACTGCCGCCAATTTTAATGCAATCTTTTAAGTCAACAAGTAAGTCAACTTCAGTAGGCTAGGGTGGTTGAATTTGTCAAGTCATCACATTCTAGTTACAGAACGGTAGTTTGCTTGGCGAGTCATTCGCTTCACTATTCCTGAACACCATGCTGTTCACTTGACGAAACAAACATCAACTCAGGGGGAGGAAACTCTGGACAGCACCAACTGACTCGTAAACACAACGAATGCGGGCCATCTTGTCATAGCATGAAGCTAAATTTGAACAAAGTAGCTGACTTACTTGCTAACGTGCAATGTATGTAACGCCATCCAAATGTTTTTGTATTTAGTTTATTAGGAGGTGGGTGCTGCACCTACAAATCAAGCACGTATTAACAAACGCTATTATGCAAAGGCTTCCCACATTATGTCCACTGAATGCTTGGCCTATCTCCGAAGCGAGTCCGACTGAGCTTGACTTTTGCGGAAGCAAAGTAGTTGACCAAACTTACCCCCTTAAGTCGTTTGATGAGGGCATTTTTCTGACCGCTTTTTGGGAGCCCTCTTTTCTCCAGCGCCGCTTTCAAATCTGCCACACGAAGGGAATTAAGAGGTTTTCCATCCAAGGTAACGTCTTCGAGTTCCGCCATTTTGCTCTTCCTTCACTACTAGCGCACAAAATCAACGTACGCGGTGGCGCTCGTGCGTCGGCACAAGAGGGCAGGAGATTTCCGGAAGTGAATAATGCTGGTGGCCTGTATGTGCCACTGTAAACGTTGTGTAAGCCTGTGTAACACAAGAGATTGCTAGGTTTTTGTTGGTTTACCTATTAAAACGTTACAGAGGCGCAGTCGATAGACTTCGATGTTCCAATAAACATAAAACTAAACTAGCTCTGAACCTTGCATTGCAGTAAGAAATCCGTTTCACTTGGCTGCAATTATATGTCCTTTCAACAACCAATGTTAGCCATATCCTGTAAACTGTCGTGAAATGAACTACACACAAAACACACCACTCAGAATAAAGGCTTTCACCATGTATTCTCAAAGAAAAAGACATGTTTTGACCACTGAAAGAGATCTAGTGGTCACTGACAGGTAGGCACCAGAACAGTCGGGAAAAAAAAACAGCTGTCAAAAATACATTCTGATACAAATATTTTTTAAGGAATTGTTGATATACTGGTTTAATAAAAATAAAATGTGTTCGAGCACCCCAGATTAACGTGTTTATATTGGACTATATCAATCGAGTAGCCTAAAATAAAGCCATGCAAACATTTCATAATCATGAAACAGAGGAAACACAGCCAATGAAATGATTATTAAGCTTAAACTTTGAGTACCACAATAAGGCTTCTTCATGAATTTGTATATGGTCTGCTGTCGCCATTTTGTCAAACTGCCATATATAACAAATAAAAATATTCATATTATATTATCATGAGTAATACTGCTATGTCCCATTGGGTGGTGCTCAATTCACAATCTGAGACCAAACCAGTTCAAAGTGGCAACTGATAAACTTTTTAAAGTTCATGGCCTCTCAGCAACCTGCATGCAAGTTTTTATAACTGATACATATATATATATATATATATATATATATTTGGCATTTACTGAAGCGTAAGAGAAGATAAGGATGGCTGATAGCATACATTGTAGAGAGTAACAGTGGTCAGCATGCCCAGATCTCCCAGATAAAAAGCAGGGACATCAGGGAACCAGAAAAATTAGGGGCATTCCCAATTCTCTGGTCAATATCATTAAAAGTAATATTTAAGTCACAAAAACCAAGGACAACGTGGGTTTTCACGTATTTTACCGAGAACAGACCACCAAAACGGACTGTCCCTGGAAACTGGGACATCTGGTCACCCTATGCATGGGTGCACTAAAACTCAGGAGAAACTTACGAAGCATGTGTCATTAATTTCCTATAGCATGTCAACAACATGTCATGACATTCCTAGACAATCAGGGAGTTAAATGTGAATAACGTCTGACTGTTCTCCTTGTATCACCACTCCCTCGATGGTGTGGGAAACAAACTGACAAAAACATGCCTCAACTTGCATGTGATGCTGAGCAAGCTAAGGATGGGGGTCATCATTGTGGGAACGAGGAGAGAGAGAGAGAGTAAACAACTGATTAACAGAGTACCTAGGCTGTCTCCGAGCTCACTGTCCTTCTCAAAAAAGTGAGTTAAATTGGTGATCAAGCCTGTCTGCTCCTTTCTTATTTTGTCCTACATACTGTCTTTACAAATTCATTTACTCACAGTGTGCTCACTCTTGTTCTGTCTTTCATGGAAGAGGGTGAAGAAGATTGCTGTTATGAGGCTTATTCAACTTGGGTGTCTTGTTTGTTCATCTGGCTGGCATAACATGACGTGAACTGTTCTTGCTTCCACTAGTTTTAAGCACCATGAAATTTGGACAAAATTGTCAGTTGCTTTCTGATTTGATGGCTGCCTGCCGGCAAATTCAATCCCATCTCATTTGACGTCATGTCAAGCCACCCAGCCATCTAGCCAGCAAAGTGTCCATTTATTCCACTGTCACACCACAATACCAGTGCCACACGGTGAAGACCTTTTCAAAGCTGATTTCTTCTAACTCAAAAGTGTCCACCAAGTGTAGTGCTTCACATCATAACTCTAAACACTTCATTTTGTTTTAGTACCACACAATAGCATTTTAAAAAAAACAACAGTTACACACACATCAGGGTAGCATCAGTGAAAACCACTGAGTAAACCCTATATTATAAAAAATAAAAAAAGATCAATTACACACTAAGCTTCACCACACAGTCCAAAAACATTCCAATATCAAACACCAATAAGTTATAAAGTCACACAGGACACGTGCTTGGCACTGAAGATGTGTAAACAAAAGCAAAGTGAAAACACAAACACGCTCACTCACAGTCTCTATTTGTGGCACTGGTCTTAACCCAGTCACTGTAACACAAGCTGTGATGTCATCGGTACATACGGTTCCAAAACAAAACTGACAATAAAAATAGAAGTTAAAAATACAATTAAGGCATTTTGTGGGACAGACGTTTTGGGTAGGTATTATGGGGTAATTTAAAATGACATCAAGATATTTCTGCCAAGCGTTGGAGGAGCCCTGCAAAGCCAGCGGCATGCTGGGACAGCTCTGCCACACGGTCCACCATTTCTTGTGTTGCTGGCACTGATGGGTAATTTTGTGCTGCCCCTTTTGTTGCCACGACTACAGCCTTTAAGGCCTGACAAAGTCGTGCTCCTGATGTGGTGACCTATGGAGAGAAGAAATAAACATATTTACAATTATATAAAAAGAGCTGGGGGGTATTTTACGTGGTTTAGTATTTGACTGGTTATCTTAAAGCAAGGGGTAAACCTCCTAACACAAAAGCCCTTTTTGTTTTACTAGGAGAATAAAGTCAAGACTTCTACTAGGAGATGTACCACTTGTTCCAGGATAACACACACACATTAGTGACTAAACCTGCTTTGTAGAACTCACAACCAAACAACTACACTATCTGCATGTGTTCCATTCAATGGACATACACTTCAGTGAATTCATTTTTTTGGCATTCATTAATTGTATACTGGCACCAATTTACAGCAATGTTTAATGCAATTATGTTTTATTTTAAAAATATATAATCTTAGCAATCTGAGTGAAATAGTGATTTCAGCTGCCTTTCACATACACTTAAAAAAGGTAATTTTGAAAATGGTAATTTTAGAGAGGGCATTTTTGGCCTGAACAGTGGGGATATTTAAATGGAGTTACTGCTTGGTTTCAGCATAAGATATCCCATATTCTTCTAACAGTCCATCAACTCACAATCAAGAAAAGATTTATGTGTTTCACAAACCTTTGCCTTAAGGTCAGAGGAACTGAGAAGACGGGAAAGTGTGTCCCCAATGAAGACAAGTTTATGAGCGGTGACAATCAGACTCTTCCCCCGGGAAACAAAGACACGGGGTGGCTGGTTCCCCTGAACGCTGGTAAAAAGAGCTTCAATGGAGTCAGCTAAGCAGGAGAGATGGGACAAACTCTGGGATGCATAAAAAGAAAGCAGCTCGGAATCTTCTAGTGAGAGCGTCACTGGAAGGGGTGGCGACGGACTCAGCTGTAAAGTGGGAAGTGGAAAAAAGAAGCAAAAACACAGTTTCAAAATCAGTCACCTGGTTAAAAAACATCTTTAGCAAATTATCTAATCTAAAAGCTTTGAGGAAATGCCGTTCAGTTCAAGTACATTGTGAGTAACTAAGTAATGTTTAGGACAAAAGGACATACTTGACAATGTGCCTTTACCCTGGTCTCTGCTGTGGAGATCACCTGGTTGGAATTATTCTCCATCTGAGCGTCTGCAGGGGGCTCCAGCATTCCCTAATGTGACAAAAAAGGGTATTTAAATTTATTATGAACAGGAGTCTGTAAAAACCTGCAATTATGACATGTCTGGGTTTGACATTAGTTTTTCAAATTATTTTGTTTGTAGAACTCCTAAAGACTGTGCAATATGTTATTTTATGTAAAGTTATTTATTTATATGAGGGCTATGTACTGATTTAAAAAAACATGTGAACACTAGCTATTATTCCACCTCGAGTCTCCTTTCAATATGCTATGGCATATAAGCTACTCATTAAGAAATATATAGCCTATGCAGACACAAAGAGCCATGACACAATTTTTTTAAATTACACAAGCAAGCTAACTGCATAGAAGTGAACAGACATTCCTTACAAGTATTTACATTTACATTCCTTACAGTATTTTTTGTTCCTGATACAAGAAAAATTCCCAACGTGGGGAATTTTAGAAGGACCTGGGTATAGTTCCATTCACTCTGGGTTTGAGAAGGTTCATACTGAATTCACAAACAGAAAATACAGATAAAGAGACTGACCTGCAACTTCACATATCCCACACTGTCACCTGCAGGTAATGATGGCGGCGCAGGTGTCAGCCCAATTCCTGCATATTCATTTCCCAGCTCGTCGTCATCTTCACCTCTCCCAATGGAGGGTGGCAGAGAGGCAGGTGGTGGGGGCAAAGGGAACGCTGGAGGAGGTGGAGGAGGAAGAGGCCTTTCCTGGATCCAGCTGCCCTTCCGTGAGCCCATACCCGTGGCTATGTGCTGCCCGTCAGGCACCGGGAGAGCTGGTAATGGCCTGCGTGAGAGGGAGTCCTGAGAGGGCAAGCGTGGCCGTACCTGGCTTTGCAGAAGAAGGGCAGAGTCCTCCAGGGCACATCGTACCATGTCACGCAGGGCTTCGGACGTGGGTCCATTTCCGCAGACGGCCAAGGCCGGGAGCACGTCGGAGAGGCGAGACCAAGCCTGCTGCAGGGGCGGAGGGGCATCGCCCGCATGGCTCGTTTTCCAGACTGACAGGATCTCAGACACAGAGGCCGCTAACTCCCTTGCAGAGGCCGAGGAGGTGATGGTCCACGCTGACTGGATAAGGGTGGAAATGGAAGCTCTCCACTGAGCATCCCCTGAGCCCGTGCTGGACACTGAGAGGCGGCGGACGGAAGAGGTAGATGGAACATCCAAGGTCAACGCAGGCATGTCATAGATCCCCCCGTCTGGCTCAGACTCCTCAAGGGAACAGTTGCTGTGCTGTGCTCTTTCTGTGTCTGTTTTGCCAGGGCTTGGGACAGAGTAGACCTGAGTCTGAGCAGCTCCCTCCTCTAGTTCTGCTGGGACCACAGGTTGACCCGGAAGGCTTGGGACACTGTAAACATCTTCCTCGTCCTCCTCCAGCTCACTCGCAATGGGGAGGGATGCTGGAACACTGTAGGTCTCATTCTGGGGCTCTACGGCGGGGTTAAGAGCGTGAGTGGGGACATCATAGATCTGCAGTGAAAAAAGAGAGAGGAGGGAAATGGAGTGAATCATTCATTTTCTTCTTAACAGCGGCTTCTCACACTCTGTTGAGCTCAACTGCAGAGCTTATGAATCACCATTGTGAGAGTGCTAAAGTAGCTCAGTGTTGAGAACAGTGATAGTCTGTGCTTATTGGCTGCAGCACACTCTATTTGTCTGAAATTGCAGACCTTCAACAGAACGCTATTATTTAGAGCTGGGCTCCAGCTCAACAACTGCTGCTTTTTAAAGACATACAATTGTGTCCGGCATGTTAAACCGAAAATTTACACATTTCTAGCCTTGCAATGACATTGCATGGCCCTCATGCTAATAGGTGTGTTGCAGCTGTGACGCTGGAGAAGCTAAAAGTGTTAGTCACCTGAAGTGACAGAAGTACTGAAAGAAAGGGAAAGTGTAAAGCAGCATGTCTGAACCTGAAGGGCCTGAAATTAAAATGGGATCGTCTTTAAATCCAAGTAACTAACTGCTTGAATTCCTGTTCATTGCAGTCTGCTTGAAATAAATAGTGTGGAGTTTTCAATTGCCATGTATACTCTTGACCAAGGTAGTGTTTTAAACACTGTTCAAAGTTAAAGACACAAACAAAATGTACTCTGCACTTTCTTACTACCACATTGAAACAGCTGATCTGTGTGTCTGGTGTGTGATGAAACGACTATATTTGCAAATGCTTGAGAGATGCCTTTGACAATAACACTCCCACTGCGTGATCTAAGAGATGGTTGTGAAAAGAAATCCAACAGGAGAATACAAAAAGAATGACAAATTAATAAAATGAAACATTTGGTAGGAACCTGTGATAGAAATACATCTTACCTCTGAGTCTTGTTCGGAAGCTAAACTAAGAGGAACAACTCGTGGGGTATTGTAGATGTTGTCATCCTCATCATCGCAAGATGCCAAAGGGGCTTGTTGCCAGCGGTTGGTTGGAGGGGTGTCATAAACCTGTCAGACAGCTGAATGACTTAGTCTAACTTCATACGCATGGAAATACACAACTCTGATTTATGTTTTGTCTGTATTCATTTCCACCTATCAAAATGTCTGACTCAAATCAAATAGACCTAAATGTGAGGGCCAAAAGTGACCCTTCAGACAACCAGGATGTGCGGGCAAGTTGTGAAGGCACTGTGGTAACTACGGTCAAATGTAACGAGGGTATAAATATTCACCATACAATGTAACTTTACATAGCAATGATGGGATCAGGCACAACTTGTTTCCATTTAAAGGAAAACTTCGGTGTAAAATGAAAATTGGCATGTTAAAACATCATACCGAGTTGGTATGTGTACTGAGGAGCAAAATCGATTTAGCCTGTTGCATTCAGAGTTTAGCTATTTTTTATTGTTTGTCCCAGAAGGCTAACAATAGAAGTGGTAGGTGCCCTTAGACGAAGCATGACGACTACGCTATTTTTAAACCATTAAAACAGCTCGAAAAAACTCCACACTCCATCGGTAGTACAACAAAGGCCCTGACATTAAAAACAAGGCACTGAGAACTTTGTAAGTGTGCACAACATTTATTAATAAAATAGTTTTGACAGGCAGTACCTTGCTGTAGTTTCTCGTCGCCGCCATGATGAAAGTCCGCACAAGTTGATTGACGAACACGAACCAGCAGGAAGAATAGGAGGAGAGGTAGTACAATCGACTTGTTTGGACTTTCATCATGGCGGCGACGAGACAGTACTGCACACTACTGCATGTAAGAACAGTTTTTTAAATAAACGTTGTGTACATTTACAATTTTCTCAGTGCTTTGTTTTGAATGTCAGAGCCTTTGTTGTACTACCGATGGAGTGTGGAGTTTCTTCGAGCTGTGTTAATGGTTTAAAAATAGCGTAGTCGTCATGTTCCGTCTAAGGGTACCTACCACTTCCATTGTTAGCCTTCTGGGACAAACGATAAAAAATAGCTAAACTCTGAATGCAACAGGCTAAATCAATTTTACTCCTCAGTACACATACCAACTCGGTATGATGTTTTAACATGCCAATTTTCATTTTACACCGAAGTTCTCCTTTAATAGTTAAACGCTGCAGCTCTGACAGTCGGAATGGTCACATGAATGACAGGCAGGCCCTTCATAATGCTGAGTTTGTGGCATTGTGCTAATCACTAATACACATTTCATTTTAGATTTTTATTTTATTTCAGGGACCCAGCATTCTCTTCAGTGAGGTATAGACTACCTAGCCTGGTAAACCAGCCCCTTGTACTTCATTTCATTTTGTACAAAGGGTCTGATCAATTTTGCTCCTCAGTACACATACCAACTCGCTATGATGTTTTAACATGCCAATTTTCATTTTACACCGAAGTTCTCCTTTAAGTCTATGACAAGCTACCATTACCAAATGAAAATATTTCTTAGAAAAGCATTACACATTTACATGTCTTGAGAATTACAAATGTGTCTCCCTTCAGTATCTGCCAAGTGCAAAGAGAAAAATAGCAAGAAGAGACATCAGATAGCTTCAGTGTCCACTTTCCTGGTTTTCTTCCAAGCAGAATAGTCAGTATGCACTTTACAACATGTATCCCTTTTTTAGTGAATGAAATAACAATTTTATGGGTATCTATTTTAACATGATCTGTTTTAACCTGAATAGTAGTGGTTTTAACACTGTTGTTTTCATTTTATGGAAGTAGATCATCATTGCAATGAAAATAAACTTTTCATGTAAGAATAGCCTTATAAAAACACACTCCTATACCAAAAGCAAGCTTAGTGTTTGGTTTTACACTGCTACAAAATACTGAATTCAGTGAATTTCTGCCTTGGCATACATAACAGCTACACATTAACAGAAGGCTGGACACTCTTGGTTAATCATTCAAATAATTAACAGACATGAGAGCCACAGAAATGCTGTGACCACGGACAGATATGGTAAGGGTTAAAGGAGAAATAATATGTTCTAGAAATAACAGCTGGAAGGTTTCCTCTAAAATGTGACATGCTTACCTGATCTTGGAGATCGACACTATCTGAATCTTGATGTGCTTTATCCTCTGCCTTTGTAGTCACCATCTGGCCCTCTGGATCCTTCTTTCTCAACTTGTCCTGCATATTTCCATCAATGATGTTCTCATCTCTGGTTACTGGAACCATTTTATGTGCCTCATCTCCTCCTTGAAGCTGTTTTGAGGCAAGTAGGCCAACTGGGAGAGCGGGTTTGGGGGCTGGTGTTGGGGGTATGCTTTTCTTCTTGGTAACCCCTCTTACGGGGGGAGCAGGTGGGGGAGGTTTCCTTCCGAAATTTGGAGATCCTGGAATGCCACCTTTTCCAATTCTTACCAGCAAAGGTGACCCCCTGCCACCTGCAGCCAGCTTAACTCGGGCTCCTGGAGGCGTGGAAGGCACTCCAAGGTGGTCTGAATCTTTGGACACACCCTTGGTCTGAGGTCTGGGAGAGCTGTTAGCAGTGGTGTGGGAGAGTTTGTGATTATGACCTGATGCTGAAGCAGAAGGGGTGTTGGGAAGGTTGGGTTCTTTTGGGGAGGTCCGAGATCCTCCGGGGGGTGTTGGCGTTTGGTACATGCTGGGGGTTTCCTGGCTTGTTTTTGGATGAGGTGGGATTGATAGGCTGGAAGCACCAGAGGTGGGCACTGCAACTGCAACACCACCAGTTGGGGTTTGATACAAGTCTTCATTGGACATTGCAGCTGCTGCTATCCTTGGCATCAGGTAACAGTCCTCAGTAATTGTCTGCCCACCCGAGTCCCTCTGCATCAAGTATGTCTCCCCAAAACCCTCGGGGGCCATGGCAGCCCTTGGAACTGTGCTGGGTGTTAGGTACACAGAGTCAGATGCTAAGCCTTCATGTGATCTGTGGTACTGGGCTGTCAAGGGTGATAGTCCAGTGGGGGTCTGGTATAAGGAGTCCGTATCAACACCCCGACCCCTCACGGAGGGAGACCTTGGCCGGCCCGCCATAGCAATATCCCGCTCAGGCCTTGAGTGTGCCCCAGAGCTGGAGTGAGAGCGGGGGCGCCCTCCTTCTATGTGCCACATATCTCCAGGCCTGGAGGTACAGTTGGCCCCAGGGCTCTGGTACAGTCCCTCAACCACAGCACTGTGGGGAGACAGATAGACCCCGTCATCGGTGGCAAGCGTGTTGGCACAGGTAACCTGCGGCCGGGGAGTGACGTTTACAGAGTCCACGCTTGGGGCTCGACAGGCGTCCAGGCTTGGGTTGGGGGCAGCTGTGGTTTGGAGGAGGCGCAGGCGGTTTGCAGGAGCGATGCCCTGTCTCCCATGCAAGGAGCACAGCCACCATCCTGGGCCTCCCTCCTGCTCCTGCTCAAGGACCATCAGGATGTCGCCCTTCCTGAAAGCCAACTCTTCTGGGCTCTCGGCTGCATTGTCGAACAGGGCCTTTGCTAAAACAGTCTGAAATACAGGCGAAAAGAGCAAAAATAGCAACCATTAGCTAGGTTAGGGCTCCCTAGCCCATGTCTGTTACAATACAGAAGTTTTAGGCAATTCCTCAATAATGGCTTCTCACTGACTCTGGGTTTCTTAGCATGCCTTCCAGCTCATGGCTTGTTTCCCCATTATAACCAATTAAGAAATGTCACATAACACATAAAGGGAACAAATACTTCACAGTAATAAAATATCTTAAGCCCATTGCAAAAAGAAGATTTATAACAAGCTCTTGAACATCATTATGAGTAAATACCTATGATGTGATATTCAGTTAACAACAGTAAATGTTCAACAAAAATCATATGTGCCAAGACACGCATACCAAAACTCTACAGAGAAACACAAAAATAGTGTTTTAAAGTCTGGGTCACCTCCTGATTGTGCACAGATACAGATTTGTGGAAAACTGAAACTATTTCCCAATACTTCATAACAGCAGACACCAAAAACATGCCTCATTTTGAAAGAGGCAGAGGTGTCTCCTCACTGGTTGCAGGGATGCCAATGATTATAAGATCAAATTTGAGCCCGAACAGTTTACTCATAATCAAGAGTTGTGCAAGTTGTGTGGAAGTTCCCCTTCATGCGACATATAATACTTGTACAGGATATATATCGAGGTAGATATCTGACATTACAATTTGTTGAGCTCTGCTGAGATAAATTTGCTGTTGTCTCCAGCAGAGGGTTTAAATTCATTTCCATTCTAGATCAATTGATTAACCCTTGAACCATAACCAAAACATACAGCTAGTCTAGTAGATAGCATTCCTGCCACAGCCAAAATTAAAAATGTCTGCTGTGTCATTCTTATATGTACAAACATATCCTTTATTATTATTTATGATTTCAGGTTTCCTGGGCTGTACTATTAAATTTTTTTTACATTTATGTCATTTGTGTACCATGTAATGGGCTACATGGCTGCTAATGACAATTAAACACCTTTATTGACAATACATGTTTTTGTATTGGGCTAGAGATATGTGATTTTCACAAGATCTCTCCTTTCGTGCTGCATGTAAAATCATAGATCTATTTCCTCTGAAGAAAATACACCCCATGTATTTCTTCAGAATGAACAGTAAACACTTGGGTTCTACAAGAACCTACACACCGAACTGGTTCATTCTGAGAGAAGGAGGAAATGTGTTGGCAATGAAAGAGTCAGATGAGGGGAGAGTGGTGATTAAACAGATGGGGGAAAAGGCATTAATGACCAGTGTAGGAGGTGAGGGGGGAGGGGTGACCACATCTGTCCCCGGTTTGAGGTCCTATTGTCATCATAAAGCTCATTTCAGGGACCCTTCCCCCTATCATGTTTATACCCAGGGGAAACCACTCTATCAGAACTAACTGCTTTCCAAACAGTAAATCAGAGAAAGACAGAGAAAGAGACAGAGAGATAGAGGGACAGACAGAGAGAGACGGAGAGAGGGAGAGAGGGAGAGAGAGAGAGAGAGATGTGGTATCTATTTTGCTCTCTAATTCGTACTGAATGTAGGCTACTTACTGAGAGAGACATGCCGGCGGCTGCTCCACAGCGTGAGTGTCCCTGGTTTCTCCACGGTGTTTCCTGAGGCCTGAGGTCAGATTTTAAGCTCTCAAAATGTTGTCCATCTGTGCCAACGCAATGTTTGGCATATGATTACTGGCGGCTGTAGGGGGTGGGTATCACTGACCGTGAAACTCTCACAGGGACAATTGTGGCTACAGCACAGATCCATTTACCCACACCTGCCATATCCCATAGCTGTGGCCATAGCCTATTGACAAAAAGAAAAAAATTACATCATACATGTCAACTGATGAGCTTGAGGTAAATTAAACAACAGAAGATATTTTAACAGACCAGACTAGCCTTTTAACTCGTTTATCGATGTTGCATGTGTGTAGCTATAGGCATACATTACAGTTATTTACACTTGTGAGAACGAGACCAGACTACTCTGTAATGTTCATGGGTAAATTCAGTTGGTGAAACCAGATGCACCAGTTTATCTAGTTAAGGTAGCTTGCGTCACTTAGTCATAGTCTGTTTCACCTTCCAATTCCCACAGATACACAATGAACCTCCAGTCGCTCGTAATCAGAATGTAAATATTTCGCGACCTTGTTTTAAGAACTGACAAGGCAGGGCACCCCAGCAATTTCTCAGCAGCTTGTCAACATAAAAAATACAAACGGCGACGCAAAGCGCTGTGTGGTTAATCACGAACAAAAGCATGTCCAGTATGCGAAAATACAGTATAATGAGATCGACCGAATAGATAATCGAGCAACTTGGTTGAAGTCGCTTTATGTAGGTCTAAAAAAACAGCCACGTTTTCGTCTTTCGGCCCAGAAATCCCTAACCTATTTTCCTAGCAATGGTGACTTGGATGAATCAAAACTATTTCTTTCATAGCGTTTTGGACATGGAGTGAATTCCGAATGTCTTACAATATCACAAATAATGTATTTTGCACATTATCAGCTAGGCTATTTATATCCACTGTGCACTAACGTTACTGAAAAAAGAAATTAACTAAAATAACGGAGAGACATCGGCTGGATGCTATGGGAAAGAGCACAAAGAAGATTTCTAAGGCTCAGCCTTACGCGGAGATCCGTGGAAAAGCGGACATGTATATTTGCTTACCGTATAACGGATTTGTTTCGCAGCACAATGTCGTTGAGTTAATACGATGGAGACCTGAAGATGTTCCAAAAACAGAAGTAGCCTGCGTTATAATCATTTCTCGCTACCCTGTTTCTTCTTCAGGGTTTTGCTCCGCCGAGCTGCGCCCTACTCTGGCCTAATCGAGGATACACAGAGGGCGGTGTAGAATTACACTGTAACTTGAAGATCCATCGAGCGTCCATGGCTGAGCGATCTGCAAACGTGTAGCTGTATTGTGGTGAATTGGAAAGGGCTGCCTCTAGCGACCGATTACTATATCACTGTTAACAATAACTTGGGCATCTCTGTGCCACTGCCTCCATGGTCATTATAATAATAATACTCTGACACGATATCCACATTTGTTGGCATTTTTTACATCTGCATTTCTGTGTTAGGCTAATTTGAACCTGATTCGGCTTTCAGAGAAACTATAATGGACAACTGATGATGTGTTCTGTCTTTCTCACGACAAGGCTGGGCCTATAGGCTACTGACACAGAGATGCAAGACTCGCTGCTTTAGCATGGTGGTGCGATGCATCATAAATAAGGATGTTCTGTACAACTGACTGAGATTGCTCCCTGGACATGACTTGGTTAGGTTTACTGAATTCATCGGCTGCATGCTGTACTCCATTTGGTTGGAGCCCGTGGCTAATGCACATACATCATAATTGTGTTAAAAGTTAAAAGGATTCTGTAGCCTTTTGAGCACTAAGCATACCACAGTCAATTAACCAGTTTGGTTTGACTGACATAAACAGATATAGTGCCATTACATATAAAACTGAACAAAAAGTTGCAGGGTCAAACCAAAGTCTAAATTGTTTTTTTTTTTTTTTTGGTTTTTTTTTGTTTTGTTTTTGTTTTTTTTTCTCAGATGAAGGCTGGTAATGCCTGTCTTAAAACTGAAAAACAGCTAGTCTCTGTTTTGGGTCTCTGGTAGGCTATGTGTCAGTACTGAATTAAAATAATGATTGATATGGTTTTTTCCCATACATTTTTTTCCCAGTTCACCATCTTCACAACTATCCAATAGAACACTATCTCTGACATATCTGTTCCTTCCTGTGATGGAGTGACCATCACTAGAGTTGTGGGTGTGCTCTGCCATCCCAACGAGCCTGGCTCTTTGGCGTTGCGGTCAGAGCCCCTGTTCGGTACCCCGGAGATCTTTGGCGTTGTGGACAGAGCCCTATTGGTACCCCGGAGACCCGAGTTCGAAGCCGAGGGTGGGATGACTTCTCCTCCCCTTCGCTACACTTCTACTATCTAGTTTCAAAAATCTAGTTCATTCGACAATACCTAATGTACCTCTATGTTTTTATAAACCGTGCTCCAGTAATAGCAAAACCAGAACCTTACCTGCATTATACAGCTAAATATCCTAATTAATTAGTAGAATAACACAGAACATATCTGCCAGAAAGTAAGAAAGAGAGAGAGTTTATGAACTGATTTTGTCATTTAATGCAGTGGTTAAGGTATCGGAAAACATTCTCCTTGGAAAGTTTTAGGAGTTGTGACGTAAAAACATTTTGGCAAATCATATCTGAGTATGATTTTCATTGGTAAGCTAAAGCATAAACAGCCAAACTCTCTGAATTACGAGATCCAATACGGAACATGTCTCCAAGACATTGAAGGTGTCATTCCCCGAAAAACTGTTTAATACTTGCTCTTTTTGAAATAAGATAGGTCACTTCGAGTTGCATATGAATACTGCATGTAAAAATGTTGTTCTACCTGGATTGCCTCCATTAGTCAATGAAAGAAAATAGGCAGAAAAACGAGCGAATAAGAAAAGGGCAAACAAAGTGATTCAGGTTCGTTAATTAGAAAAAGCTATGTCATACTTGTCGTTGCAGCACACATTCACCTAACGAAATATAGGTAAGTAGGTGTGTTAGTTTAGAACATTTAAATCTTCTATTTGCCATGACTGAATGAGTTTTCAAAAATTGTAGCCTGTGACTAGCATAGCCAAGAACCTGTCATTCTCCATCTCCTCCACCAAACTACAACAACAGGTTGAAACAGGAGCACTAAAGCATTTTTTCACCAAAACCAGCTCACAGGGCATTCATTAATACTAGACATTGCAAAATTAATGAAAAAACGATGCAATGACACCTTTAAGGGAAGTGCATCCCAACATCTCAGAATGCATTACTGTGACAACCTGCCCGCTCAAGCAAGAGGATAAAAGGGAGGCCACATGCAAAGAATGAGTGAGTGTGAGTTTTCGTGTGTGTGTGTGAGTGTGAGAGAGTGAGAGAGAGAGAGAGAGAGAGAGAGAGAGAGACAGTCAGACAGACACACAGACCCACAGACCCACAGAACACTGTGTGCATAGAGAGATAGAGAGAGAGACAAAGACAGATCGACAGACAATGTGTGTGTGTGTGTGTGTGTGAGAGAGAGAGAGAGAGAGAGAGAGAGAGAGAGAGAGAGAGAGAGAGAGAGAGAGAGAGAGAGAGAGAGAGAGAAAATACACTCACCAGCCACTTTATTATGTACACTTGTTCATTTGCTTACTAACACAAATAGCTAATCAGCCAATCACATGGCTGCAATTCAATGCATTTAGGCATGTAGAGGTGGTCAACACAACCGATCAGAATGGGGAAGAAAGGGAATTTATGTGACTTTGAATGTGGTATGGTTGTTGGCTCCAGACGGGCTGGCTGATCTACTGCGATTTTCACACACAACCATCTCTAGGATTTACAGAGAATGGTCCAAAGAAGAGAAAATGGCAGTCAACGGCAATTGTGTATGAAAATGCCTAACTGGTTCAAGATGTGAAAAGGCAACAGTAACTCAAATAACCACTCGTTACAACCAAGAAAAAAATACCATTTCTGAATGCACACGTCAAACCAACGAGAGAGAGAGAGAGAGAGAGAGAGAGAGAGAGAGAGAGAGAGAGAAAGAAAGAGAGAGACAGACTGTGTGGGTTAGGAGAAAGTTGAGCTTGGCATAGACAGTTATTCAACCGTTAATTTGGCTAAAGCTGTTATGTTATCATTCATAACTGCATTGTATACAGCAATGTAACTTCTCTTTTGAAAAGTGCCTGTGCTAGTTAATAAATACATTTACACATTGACATTAGCCAGGTAAAAGGCAAAATTTGTTTTATTAAAGGTCTGACTGAAGGAAAAGGCCCTGGAAAACCACAGGGTGTTAATTGAGGGAGGCAGCAAAGCAAAGTCACATGAGAGCTTTGACAGAGCTAATGAAAGCAGTGTAACTGAGGTAGGCTGGTAAACCAGCCCCTCATACTTCATTTCATTTTGTACAGAAGGTCTAGCCGTGCTGCCATTGTAGTGCGTAAACAGGCTAATTGCATATGTGACGACCAGACATTACCGACTGGGTAAAGGCAGAACCACTTGTTTTAAACTTCAGGAGAGTTCACACCTCCAGGAAGAAATAATTTCTTAATACAGCACTGCCAGACACTCAGTACAAAATGAAATTAAGTATGAGGAGAAAGGCTAGCTGGTCTTTCTAGGAGCAATCGAGGCAATTTTTGGTCTATATTGGATCTGAAAACCTTCAGTCATGTCATGAACTTTGAGTTTACAGCAGCCAACTGCAGAGATGCTACCGGACCATTACTAGGCCTATTAGTGCAGCACAATGTATCAACGATTCACAATATCTCAACATACTATATTGCAATATACATATCGCAAAACAGGGCTCAACTGCAGTATGTGGTACATTTTTCTGAGCTACGCTTTCACACTCCACTTATTAAAATAGCTGGCAAATCAATCAGACTGAGTCCCACTTCCCCAAATACACTCCCCCATAGGCTTCTCACTGTCTACTCATGAAGCAATAGCTAAAAAATGTTACAACTGCATATTCAAGTGTTTATTCATCAGATGTTATATATCCATCTCCACATACCACAATGTTATCATATATCACATATTTTCCTAATATTGTGCAGCACTGATTATTATAATGGGGCTTACTGAAATGAGCATGTTTTGGATCAAATCTGTATAGTCATTATTCTTGGACATACCTGTGATTGACAATATTCCAGGTCAACATATGGTTTTCTAGAATCCATGTTGGGCCTGAGATTCTTCCACATGGCTGGACCTCATTAAGAAGCAGGTGCATGTGCAGTGGTCTCACAGGCTCCAGTTCAGGAGAAGTCCACCTATGGATGAAAGGACACTATGTCAGTGTTTTTCGGGGAGGGGAGGGTTTCAATGATTTGTATTGTCAGTTCGCTATATGCACAGAAGAACCAGAATGCTGTTTCTTTTTCTTTCCTTAATACCAGAAAAGAATATGGTAGACAAGGCATTGTACAAGACAAGTAAATAAACACTCCAGGGGGTACAAATCAAACCTATATATAATAATGGCAGTAGTGCAAATGCAATGACAGTATCATGAGGGGGTGCATAAAGTAGGTGGTATGGTCCCACGCATGTTCCTGTGCGTCGTGCTGCCTAGGCATACTTTTTTCAGGTGGGTTGTTGGGTGTTGGGGTCCCTACAATTGGGAGTGTTGATGAGAAGCTTGCTGTTCTTGGCTTCTGGAAACTCCAGACCAAACATAGCCCATAGCTACAAATTGGGAGCAGGCGCAATATACATACATGTTGATTCCAAGTGTGTTAAACCTAATGGAAGAATTTTTAATAGTTTGCAGTATCATCCCAAAAAGTGAAAGACTGTTGCCGACGATTTCAAGACTTCAAGAACAAAAAAAAAAAGATGTCAAGTACAAAAAAAAAAAAAAACGTGGTGAAGGGGGCATGGAAGGGAATATTGCATATTGTATTGTGGCTGTTGCACAGGAAGAGGTAGTGGGGCAAACCCAGGTAGGGCATGGGCACTAGCAGCATTGGGGTAACACTCAGACTGCACACATGCGCAGTGACAAAGACTGAGGTGTCCACATAAAGGTCAGTGTCACTATCCTGATGTATTTAGAGTTCTCACTGCCCATTGATTTCAGGTGAATTCAGAAGTTATGGGAGTTCAGTTTTACACATGCTCTGTCCATGCGCACCAACGCACACTTTGACACTACACACAACATTTGGTCGATACAGAGCTCCTCAAATATGCCAATTCTCATCATTTTCTGTCACACACACATGGCATACGCCATCTGCATTGCATGTGCGCGGAAGTATGCAAACCCCTTCATAGAGCAGCTTGTGAGACACAGACTGTAGCTGAAATGACAACTACTGTCTACTAAACTAAAGAGTAGGTTCATGATAAACCAGCAGGTGAGAGCCTACACAACTGAGACATTGCACTTCCTACAGTCACAACACATATGTGATTGCAGTTTTGCTTTTAGGAGAATTTTTGTATAAAGCAGTGTCTCTTCTGTCACTGCACAATGCCAAACTGGCTACTCCTCTCCAAAATCCCAGACCACAGATGAACAGGAAGAGATCAATATTTTGAACTTGAGTTTGTGCCCCACAAACACAAGTAACTCTTAAGCTAGCTATCTAAAATATAATACAATAAATAACATAAAAATACTTACATAGAAGAGAGAGTTGTGCAGACCTTTTTTGAGGAGTTTTAAGTTATTGAAATTCTGTTACCAGCTGCAGGACACTGCTGGATGTAACCTGGGCCTGAGGGAAAAAAGGCACAGAACTGCCCTGTGAACAACTACTGCATACCCCAAAAGTAGTGTTGATGGCAGGTGTACTGGCTCAGACAGTTCTTCATGTTTTAGCACTAGCGGCCACGACCGCCCCCTAGTGGTGAATGGAACTGCTGGGTGAGTGCGGCAGAGACTGCGGTGGACCCATACTCAGTCACTCACTGTTTCAAAATTTCTAAACTTTTCCAGAGTTGTAAGCCTTCACTCTGTCTATTCAGCTATAGAGTAAATGATAACAACATTTCATTTCAAGTAAAAAAAAAAAACAAAGAATAAATGAAAAAAGGGCAAAATTACAAGTTTAACATTTGCCTTTTTTTCTTTTTTTTGTTTTGTTTGGTTTTTACCACTCATGACATTTTATGGTCATCATTTACCCCATAGCTGATTAGATGGATTGAAGGCTTACAACTCATTAAAAACTGATTTTTCAAAATGCTAATGAAAAAAAAAGAATCAAAAAGGTACTTCTAGAACCACAAATTAATGCGGAAGAGGGAAGGACTGTTGATTCATGCCCCCACCGACATTTTTTTTTCCTAATGGTACAGGAATCGAACATGCAACCCTCTAATCCTAAAACCACTAGGCCACAGCTACCCTCAAATGAATCACCAGGTCCCCGTCTTCATTCTCCTTGAAATCCCTGTACTCGGTTCACTTTCACTGAGCATGTTCAGCAGAAACTAATGCACAACTGTCAGTGAAGCTACCCCAAGGCACTGTTGCTGATCTCCTGACCTATGTAGGATGTCCTGTGTATGATCCTGTGTGGAATGCCACCTTCTGTTATCCTCCAACATGGCTTATACCAAAGATCTTATAGAACAATCGTCTCTGCTTAGAGTTGTCGATGACACTCTACTTTTTCTGTAATGCTCACCTTGTGACTACTGTCAGAATGCATCTCTGTTGTGCTTGTCATACAGATGTCTCAGCTTTGACTGGAAACAGACATCCTTAAGTTAATCTCACCAATACGTGCTATCATACTAATCATGACCACTACAGGGTCCCCATCTCTTATCTGGCTATGTAGCTGCAATCCTCCTGTTCAAGACTCTGGTGCTCATACAGAATAGTTCACTCAACAGTATACATTTAAACCTACCATGGGAACCCTGTTCAGATCTCACTATGCCAAACCAGCTGTGTCTAAATAAGGCTAATTCAGCTTTTTCTCATTCAAAGTTTTCTCCATCTGACAGGTAAAACAAAATGTTTAGGATAGTCTCTCATCACTGTGGTATCCATGACGTGATGTTACTTGATAGCCAGTGTCAGCACCAGGTTACCCATCATAGCACCGTGACCGACCATGACCAATGACGCTTCCGGTAGCTGATCGGGTACCGACGACCGACTCTGCCCCTCCCCTCTCCTCTCAGCTGTGCACAGTCGGCCATGTTGCCTCCCAGTGGTTGCTTCTTGCTTGCCTCTTGCTTGTTCCGGTATCTCGTTAGATTCCGTGTAGCTTACAGAATGCGTTGCGGCTGCTTGGACGCAGTAGCCGTTGCTTTCTATAGGCCTACTGTTCTCTCACAGTAAAGAGAGCAAGCTAGCGCATACATACACTTATCGTAGCATGTACCGCTGGATTTTGCAACTTCATTTTTTTCGGATGTCTTTTGTGAATTGCGCCATCAGCACACAATTTGTAGGCTACTTCTAAGTGTTTGCTGTCCTCATTCGAATCACGTACTCGGAAATAGAGGAGACGTCGTTGTTCATGGATATTTGAGTTCTCTGGACTGCTTACCAGTGTGGTCGCTGGCCAGACGTTACCCCTTGGATTAGTAGCTACCTAGCTAGCGCAATTCCACAGCAGACCACACAGTATGTGCTACGAGTGCTAGCTGCCCATCTACTTTGGATGTAACGTTAACGTTAGCTGACTAGCTGCCTGATTTTCTTCACCAAGCGGCTTATTTCCAGACGTTGTTTTCCCTATTTGAAACCAGGAAGAACATTTGTTTTAGCTAAATATTCACACCACCACACATAAACGTTACCTGTTAAAGTTATTTGTAAGGTAACGCCAGCTATTCATTTTCTGCAGCGAAGGTCGGTCGAGTTGGAACCGATTTAGACCGGCCTGATGTGTTGAATCTTCGGGCTTGATTTTGGACTGCCTCGACACTCAAAGATCCGACATTTTAAACAGCAGCCTTTTCTCATCCTGTTTAAACGCTCATGTGGGTCCCCAAATCAAGCGCAGTCGGTTTTTTGAAAGGCAAGACCGTGACACGTTGATGTGCTTCCTTTGTTGAATTGCCACTTGATGGTAACGTTAACTAACGTTCATTTGGACTGGCTATCATTTCTGTAATCTGTTTTCAGCTTGTCTGGTCAGTAAATCAGCGCGTGTAGTTGTTGGGATCAACAAATCAGGGCATTCATCTATTAAGCTTAACGTGTTTATAAATTCAGACGTTTGGAAAACTTTTGTAATCAATTTTTTCACCTCTGTTGACATGGACACGTACTTCTAATGTGGGATTCAACTTGTTGATCTTTGTCTGCGTGGCTAGCTTTTTAGCTAGCTTGCTAGCTCTTTGGACCTTTTTTGATCCTTGGTCCTCGACCAAACAAGGACAGTAATAAACTACTGCTAAATGAGTGTATGATTCTCAGACATTTTTCTTCATCCCTGGATCCCTTTTTGAAGATACCCGACCAAAAATGTCATCCCGGCCTCCGTTACTAACTGTCATAGAAAACTCGTCAGGCCAGGTAAGTGGAGTCTTGAACACTTGTCTTTAGGCTAGCTGTGCTTGCTATCCCTGTCATTGACTTTTCTTGCATTCCATCACTAGCGACACTGACGAGTAGCTAGGTATGTTAACATTTAGCCAGAATTTAAGTTTGAATGGAACTGCCCGACGTTTCGTCAGTATGGTTGAACATTTCCTGTGTTTTTGCCATTTTGTACGATTGAGGCAGCACCGTATTTAACAGTGGCGAGAAAACGTTAGCTCACACCAACGTTATAGTCAGTGTCTTCCTCGTAATGGAGCATTTCCGACCAAAATGCTTCAGTTTACAGTTGGCCGTGTAATTTCGACAACACGGTAAGCGTATTTAGGCTAATGCCCCCGCCAGTGTGTGAAGAAATCATGTGTGTGACTAAAGTGAGTATTAGCTGTTCAGCCAACGAGCCATTTAGTTAGCCATTGCACTAGCGATAACAAAATATAGAGCATCATACCTGATTGCATCGCCTGGATAAGGCCACTTAGCTTAGCTACGAAGTTATTTAGACCTTTGGGCAAATGGGACTAATCTGAAAAATTGTGGTTTGTAAACTCTGACGACTTGAAACAAAGCCGTCTTTTCATCTGTCAATATTTTGGTTGTTACAAAATGTCTCTAGTAATTAACTAGATCAATGGAGAAGTGATTAAGATTTCTTAAGGCAACTTAAGTGAAACTCTGCGTGTGAAATCTTGATCCATAGTGCCACATTTGTCAATGCCCGTTTTCAGGAGACTACACAGAAACAGACACCAATTCCTCTGAAGCAGTTGGCCTATGCTCTTAGAAGTGTTGACAAGTAGACGTCCCATCACAGAATAAGTGGAGAAAATTGGGACAAGTCAAATGAGACGATTTCCTCAACCATGTGAAGATGATTTGGGCTTTAGTGAATGCCTCATTTCTGTGCATACATAGGATAGGGAGCCACACTTATAGTAGGTTTGCAAGATAAGCATGCTAGGGTTGGTTTCAAGTTTCAGTCTTGTAAAAAGTAGCTGGATGGATATTATGACAGAGAAGAACTGAGTGTTAACTGATTGAATACTGTTTTGCTTCATATTTTGCTGTTTAGCTTGGTGGTGTGCAGTCATGTTAGGCTGGTAATATCCATTAAGAAACAAAATGTGGCCTCATGGCATCTAGGCCTACCTTGACAGATAGGTGTTATTTTGTAATCACATGCAGAGTTTTGCCAGATATCAACCCCAGGGCCCTTAATGTGTTCATACAGTGACACTGTTCACCACTTGTGTTGGAGTGTCACATGGCTAACACACTCACCACAGAGACCTGAGAGCATGATGTATTCTTGTTACCTCACCTCTTTAGCCAGAAACCTGTTTTGCTCAGGTGCAGATCCATCAGTTACAAAAACTGTAGCGTGAAGGAAAATATACAGGTTCAGTTTTGTTAAATTTAGTTCACGTTTAATTTACATGTAAAATTTTGATTTGGTTGATTTGGATTTCAAAAACTAGTCTTGGCAGTAGCCTATGCTTTTGCCCAGACCTTCTCATTTTCTTCCCGTCAATATAACTTCTCCTCATGCGCTGCTACCACCAGCATTTGCAGGAGCTGTTGTATTCTGCTCATCCTGCCTCAGCTTTTCAGATCAGCAGTCAGTGATGAGGAATATTGAATCTGTGGATAAGCTTGGCAAGATAATCTCCTGAAGCGATAGAGGGACAACGGACAGATTGATCCAGATAGGTGCATGTGCTGATGGCGAGGAAGAGAAAGAGACTGTGATGGCAGAAGAAAGAGCATCTTTTCTGTCTGTGCTTCACTGTACTGCTCTGCACTGTTGGAATTAGTGTGAGAGAGGCTACAAAGGCACTTGTTTGCATGTAGTGCTGTGAGTTACATTGTTTTGATCTGTATGTATTGCAGTATATAGTAAGGAAGTTAATATTTCAGATTTGGCTCTAGTAAAAGTTCATGTTTTTTATGTGACATAGCCAGCTCTCAGCTGGAGGGCACAGACTGCCTTCCAGGTCTATATGATGTCATTCCAATGATGGGGTAGTGGGCTGGTGGGCCCATGCCAGTTTCACTATGGTGAAACCGTGACTACTGCCAGTGCTGCTGAGATGCTGTTCAGGCTGTAGGCTCTACTCTTGACATACCGGTTTGCTATTTCTTCAGCTCTCCTGTGACATTACACAAGCCTGCCAATCATGGCAACGTCCTGCCTTCTGATTAGGGCTCTAGCAACGGGCTCCTGCTCAACTCTTGTGTTAACTGCTGCTCTTGTCTGACAGGCACATTTGTCATGCACGTATTTGTCATTTGGCATGTTTTTGCTCAGATGCAAGGAGAAAAAAATCAAAGGATATTGTTTTGTACCAGATCGCCAGGCTAAATTCTTATAATCAGAAGATGGATAGTGAGAACCTGTCCTACAATGGTGAAAATAATTACCCTAAGGGGTCTGAACTTGTCTTTTCAGATACTACCAATAACAATACTGTCTGATTGTTAAATGTGACATTTTGAAGAGCTGTCTGAATAATCAGCCACGCCCACTCATCTAGACCTTAGTTGTAGAATTTACCATTTTAGTTTTCTTTTGTGAGACAACTTGGTTAAGGTGGGAGGAGTGTGTTGTTAAGGTGGGTGCTTAAACTGTGAAGGACTGGGGGGAAAACACTGGTATTACACCCTAGTTTTAGAATGGGTTGCCATATACTGCACAATGCAGAAGACATGGAGGCCTAGTAAATATAGTCGTTACTCAGCTAGACTATCTAATCAAAGACTTGTGAAACTCCGCAGGAAAAAAAAGGCCAGCCAGCCAACCAAACCAATTTCCCTTTTGAGGAACACTAACCTCCCACAGTTCCTTGTCAGGCCACTCCTCCCTTGTAAATGGATAAGGGCTGTGTCCTCTAGGACTGTGCAGACCAATGGGGTGGTATATCTGTACACCAGCGAAGGGTGTCGAGTGGGTGTGTGGGTAAGCACAATCGAAGCGTACGCTCGCTGGATCTCTGACCTTCAGCCTGTCAAACAGGGCTCATAATTACAAAGCGCTTTGCATTTTTTACAGACAAGCACTATATCAAGATGTAACCAGAGCACATCATGCCTATACCTCAGCATTGGCCTTAAGTGTAGAGTTCTGGAGTCGTAGAGCTCTCTCTCTCTCTCTCTCTCTCTCTCTCTCTCTCTCTCTCTCTCTTTCTCTCTCTCTCTCTCCCTCTCCCTCTCCCTCTCCCTCTCCCTCTCCCTCTCTCTCCCTCTCCCTCTCCCTCTCCCTCTCCCTCTCCCTCTCTCCTTTTGCTCTCTTTCTATCACCCAGATGAACACCCTTACACTGCATGTCAACTGGCCAGCCAGTATTTTTGTGTAGCTCTGTTGAAACAGGCATTTCCAGTCAAGCGGGGTGTGAAGTCAGCTAGAAGGGAGTGCCATGGCTCACCTCTTTCTCTCCCTCCTCCTCCCTTTTCTTTTTTCAGCTTGACGTCATTCAGGTGTTTGTGTATGATTGAATGAGTCATGTTAACTGCAGCGAGTAAGAGAGTGTCTAGTTTCTCCATTTTGTGCTCTGCTTCAATCCCTGCTGCTGAAAGACACGGCAGGCTTACCTTGCACATTTGACATAGAAAAGATAAGGTATAAAGTTTTTCAGAAGCTTACCACAAGTAAAGAGAAAGGAGAATAATTCTCTTCAGTAGTGCCTCTGTCTCCCTGTGAGCCACTCTCCTTTCCAACATATTCTCTGTAAGACAGGGTTATAAATAGTTGAGTGTATTTGCATGAGCGGGTGGGTGGGGGGGGGTTGGGGTCAGTGCAAGATTATGTTGACACTTCTTGCTGTCATCAAAGCATTTGAAGTCTCTCCATAGCTGTTTGTTGTTTTTTCACTATTTAGGCTTATCACAATTCTTCTGTCATTTTTTTTATACTTTTGTTTTTTCATTCTTTGATATTCTTTGAATACATCGCTCTGTTTTATCAGTGATTTGGTGCATGTCCAGGTTGTCTTTTTTTCTATTACATGAAGTCCGACATACGACACCCATGTTTAGTTGAATTAACGTTTGTGTCTTTGTGTCTGCTCTCGTCATAACCAAGTGCCAAAATGATTAGGTGGTAGAGGTGTGCTGGTGGAAGGATTTATATGCTCCGAGTTGTCAACTTTTATTTTATTCCAATGAAATGAGCTGTCAGTGAGGAAGGCAAATTGATAGGAGCTTTATTTGTGGGCTGTTGACAGTTTTTGACGCAGGAAGAGAGAGGGAGAGAGACACAGAGAGAGAGGCGGGGGGAGAGACAGGACATCCAGCTGCTGCCTATTTGTGTCCTTGGCTGTTGCTGTGCTCAGTTTGAAATAGACGCAGCATGATATTTATACCCAGATCCATTACCTGCTGGTTCCTTTATTTATCCCATCTTCTCTTATCTGTCTCTCTTCCTTTTGTCTACTTCTCTTTTTCCTTTCTTGCTTTCTTTTCAACCCTTTCTTTCTTCGTGTCTCTCACTTATATTTATGGTACAACCAACTGTCTTTGGCAGCAAACTTTGACCCTGTGTCACACCAGGGTGTTGGATCCAGAGGCAGGGTCTATATTAAGTTTTACTCTGTGTGTGTGTGTGTGTGTGTGTGTGTGTGTGTGTGTGTGTGTGTGTGTGTGTGTGTGTGTGTGTGTGTGTGTGTGTGTGTGTGTGTGTGTGTGTGTGTGTGTGTGTGTGTAGGGGAGTCTAGGAGTCTAGAGATCATGCTAACATAGGATGTGACAGCATAGAGTTGCAAACATTGTTTGACAGCTGTGGTTTTAGTGGTTGGTATATTTGTGAAAGTGCCCTCATTTCCCATGATGACTTGACATTAGGGGACTTGCAGGGTGTGTGTTCCAGTTCCTCACACTTTTTTAACCCAGTTCCCAAGGTATAATGTGTAAGCTTTTTTTTTTTCGTTCAGGCTGATATGTCTTGTTCCCAGTCACACTGAAGCGGTTTAGTTATCGTTGTTTTGTTGTCACTGCCGTGTGGAAAATGTAGCAAAACATTTTGAGTCCAACTGTTAATCGGTCCCCTGGTGACCCAGTTATATAAAAGTAGTCCTCTGACACAGTTCTGTTAAGAGTTGAAATCATTAGATTTATTAGACTGTGAAGAGGAGGGGTCTGCCTCTTCATTCACACCAATGTTATCAGAAAGGCCTTTCCCCACTGATGTCCCACCCTTTCACTCTCCATAGTTTAATGTGCCATTTAACCAAGCCATTTATGGTCACCACTACAAGTTATGATGAAGTTTAAAATAAGATGGCCATTCATTACTGAAATTATTGTTATTGGTTATGCTAAGCTTTGCTTTAGGCTGCGTATAGACTGCTCTTTCTCAGTCGCCTAGCTGCCCTACCCTAAGGAAGCTAAGTAACGTAACATAGGCTACCACTTACATAACCTTAAACTGTTAAAAGGGAGAAGTCCACATACAATGGAATGATCACTGACTTTACAGTCTTCTTTATCATATAATAGTAGGCATAAGTGATTACATTGCGCAGTCTACCCTTGAAGTTACTTTGCAGCCAACATGCCAAATTTGAATTCTGGCTCTTTCTGCTATGAATTAGTATCTCTTTCACATCAGTATCAGTCTTGTATACATCACACAGAGGTTAGCAGCTATTATTTTTACTGTTGAACTAGTAAGTATCTGGTTAATGCTGATCAGCATCAAATTTCCTAAGTACACACCCCAAAGATGTTCAATTTGTGATGAAGAAGTAATGAAATTAGAAAATCTTCAGATTTGAAAAATTTTAGCCTAATGACAGCCGCCACAATCACAATCTTGAAATTTCAGCTGCTGATTTGTCATAAAGATACACGGTGAGTAGGCTAACACACCTACTTGTGTTATTCTGTTCTTTTATGCCTGATGATGGTGTGAGATGTTGTATAGAAGACTTAACTAATCATTAGGTTGGGTTAATGGCATTCACCTTATGAATTTTTGACCCCAGTAATCCCAAACAAGCCTGTGTTGTCCAAATGCGCAACTGGCATTTTGTCAAAACCACAGCCAATCCTACTTCTCACTTTCTAGGTAGATTCCGGACAAGGAGCACTAAGGTGCTGACCTGATCTGGTGTAAGGTGACGTCTCGGTGACCACAATGTTGTCACCACAGGCCATACCAAACAGTCGCTCAGTGGCTCAAAATGAGGCCAGGTCAAGCCTAGCAGGGTGGCAAATCGTGTGGAAATAGTGACATAAGCATGGCTTATGTTAGGTTCCACCTGGCAGTTTTCAATAAGATTCAAGCAGTTGTTTAAACTGGTTGTAATCGACTGAAATAATGATCATCGACAAAGTTCCCTAATTTCTATCATGACTGGCCTAGATGTTATCAGATATATGTTTTAAATAAACTGTTAGTAGGTTATAAAAAGTCAACAATTTGTATTCATATGACCGTGATGATGTTGGTTGACGCACTCATTTTTGATTGGCAGAGACATTCCATAACATCATTCGACTTGGGGCCCGTCCACACGACAACGTTTTCAGGTCAAAACGGTAAAGTTTGTTTGCGTTTTGGCCTTCCGTCCACACGGCACCGGCGTTTTGGGTGACCGAAAACGATACTTTTTGAGAACGGGTTCCAAAGTAAGAAAGTCTGACAACGCCGCCATTTCCTTTTCGTGTAGACAGGCAAAACGCAAACTTTCGAAAACGATGACGTCGTTGCCCCTTCACCTTGCGCTGCACATCTCATAACAACAACTTCAAACTTTTACAAACTGGTTGCTGTCGAATAAATTGTGATTTGATTAGCTTGCAATGTAGGCGGGCTGTTGTGCAATTGTTTCTACTGCCATTAAACTGGCTGTATGGCTAGTAGGGTAGTAGGCTATAACAAAGACTTCTTGTTGGCTTTTATTACTCTCAATTAATTGAAAAGCAACTGTCGCTGCTTCCAACTCCCCTCAGTAACAACACGCATTGCTAAAATCAACGTGTTTTAGGCGAATAATTGCACAGTTGTCTCAAGTTTATTTGCAGCTCCTTCTATTTTTTTCATTTTCTGCTCCGTATCGCTTAAGTGGGTCAATTTAATGATGTGACATGTCACAACAGCGGCAAACTTTTACAAACAGGTTGTTGTGGGATAATTTGGGATATAAATGGTCTGCAGTGTAATGCAACTGTTTCTACCTTCTGACATTGAACTACAAAATGTTTTCTGTATACATCTCTAGTTCAGTCCAACAAACACTTCTTCCAACTTCTTCCAACTTCTTCCAACAAAGCATTCACGTTATGCTTAATAAATAGGGCAACTGTCGCTGCATCAGACACACCTAAACGAGAACACACATGGTAAAATCAACATGCATTACATGTTTAAAGTGAATCACTGTGCTACTGATCATGCCCCTCAAGCTGGGACAGCACACCTTTCGCAATGACAACACAATGAAAACGTTCCCATGTGGACGTAAATATTTACTGCTCCGTTGTCGTGTGGACGCGACTTTTTTTTTTACCCGCAAAGAAAAAAATCCAGGAACGTTGACGTGTGGACGGGGCCTTAGACTTATCACTAGAAGTCACTCCATGTCAGGGAGCAAATGGAGTATACAACCAAGCTGTAGCCTTGTTTTTTTATAGTGGAGAATGAACCAATTTAAAATAAAGAAAGCCAATGATTGATTGATTAACCAATTGATTGTTGCATGTTGTGTTATGAAACCTTGTACTGCTGAGTGCATGACCTCATCTGCATGTCTCATTTCCTCACCCCCCTCTCCTTTCCTAGCCTTCTTCTCAACCCAAGCATTCCCCCTTTTTCCCCTCTCACCCAGCTGGACCCATGCAGATAGGGTGCCCCTGTCAGCTGGGTTCTGCTTCATGTTTCTCTCTAGGCTATTGCTACAGCCTAGTATTACCATTGCTAAAGTGCTCGCTGTAGTGGGATTAGGGTGTGAGCTTAGTGCAGAACCCTTACGACAACTTCACTTCTTTTTGGTAATATACATAGAAAAAAATCTACTTTGTATAGTGTCAAACTACAGTGGTCTTGAGTCAGGTTTATGGGGCTACCCAGTGCTAATTTTAGCTGCTAGAAGGACCTATGTAAGGGTGGGTCTGTTAACCCTTTTCATGGTTCAGTTTGTTCCGAAGTGTTGGATGTGTCAAATTTCAGTTTGCAGCATGGTATGGATCAAATCTGTAAATAAATAAATAAATACATTGCATTTGTTGAGTTATATTAGCTAAAGCCTGTGGACCTGTAAACATGTGAATATTGTCAAAGCTGATGACACAACAATGAGATGGCATATCTTGATACTTGTTTCAACATCAGCATCAGAGTTTTTATCTCAAAATCCACAAAAGATAAAGAAGTTGAGCATTGTCACTGAAGGAAAATTCTCATGTGTTGAATCGAGTACACGCTACCACTGCCCACCACATGTGACCAAGGGGCCAACTGTACACAGTGAGTTGTGTTGGCTGTTTTGGCAACACTATTTGTCACTTTTAAGTGAATTACTAAACATGCAGAGGTGGATGAAACATCTGAATGCGATACGTGTTGGATTCAGCCTTGTAAAATGTAGTTTTTTGGTTAGGGCTCCAAGTTGCACCAGTCCAAACTAGAAACTGGAGTTTGTGCACAGACAAGAGAGAGAGAGAGGGAGAGGGACAGAGAGGGATAAAAATGTTGCCGTTGAATGGAGTGAGGACAATACCATCCAGCGATAGATCTCCATGGAAACATGGCCATCACGACTCTGTCAGCACACTAGGTCTTCCATTCCAGCATGCTCCCTTTCTTAAAGGCAGAGGGCGGGGAACTGAAAAGATCACAGCTAATTGCAGTTGAGACAAGGGCAGGCCTAGTCTGGTCCTGTGTGTTGTTTTTTTTTTTTTTTTTTTTTTTTTTTTTTTTGGCTAACCAGAGGCGACTCGGGCAGAATGTAAGCCTTGCAGGGAAGCTTTTTACAATGAGTGTACAACACGCACAGGCTTCACTTAGATACATACATTATCATTCCCATGCGCGCACACACACACACACACACTCACAGGCTTTATTGTGCACACAAGTAAAGGGGGAAAGTTGAAAATATGTTGATCTGGTAGTGATAACAGTGGTGGAGATGGAAACGTTAGCTTTGAGCAGTGGACATATCTAGCCTTAGGTTTCTGCTGGAGGCATCTCTCACTCTCTGACCGTAAGCTCTGTGACAGAGTCCTCCACCCACACCCACCTGGTAAAGTGTTCAATTCTCTGGCAGAGAAATAACAGTGGTGGTAACACACACACAAACAATTTGTTTGCCATTTGGAGAACTGCACAGAGTCTGTGTAATGTACTTGAATGCTCTTGTGCTCTACCACTGTAGGTAAACATGGGCACCTATGTCCCTGCCATGTACTCTCTTTGCCTGTGCGCTTAACATAGGAAAGTTCATTATTAGCTGATCTACCTGTCTGATGATTTGTGTGCTCAGTACGATCAGCTAGTTCAGCAAAGGGTTGGATCAAATATGTGCCAGGGTTTCATTTTTCTGAAGCAGGGATTGACACCTCTGCTGCTTATGCTGCAAGACCTCTTGTACCTCTCAGCCCTGTTGTGGTCATTATTCACTGGCAGACCTTGAAGTTTGTAGCTGTGACTGTGTGTGTGTGAGACAGAATGGCAGGAGGGCACCAACTGTACTGATGATGTAACTCTAAACCTCTCTCTGTCTGCATCAGTCTATCTGTGCTGACCCATGTTTGATGCCTTCCTTTCTCACTGCAGACAGAAATACACACACACAGACACTTGGTGCCCGCTTCACACTAAGCCAAACACACACACTGGTGTCCACAAACCTCTCTGGCACCTTATACACACACTGAGGAAGTGAATCAGGATGATGCAACGTGAAACAGCTCAAACTGAGACTGTTGCTGTGTTTAGCCCATGGAAGCATTCTCATGCTCACCGTTGTTTAATGCACTCATTCACTTAGTCACTCGACACATGTGACCTCACGTAAGGCAGGACTTCACAACTTTGAACTTTGGTCGAGGCTGCCATAGGCATAGATATATGAAACTTTTAAGTCTAGTTGTGGTGTACGTGGTGTGGTCTGTGTGTGTATATTCATTGTCATTCCTCTGCACTTGGTAGCCTGTGCAGTGCGAAGGAGGAACTACATTTTAGACAACTTTTTTACTCTTCCCCTGTGCCAGTGTGTGTGATGCAGTCAAGTGAATGTGTTTGTTGTCCTGGGGGAGGGGGGGATGTGATTCAGTGCTCTGTATTCAGTGCATGTGTTTGTCGGAGCTGGAAAGATGGAATGTCCCTCTACTCTGAGTGTGTGTTGTCCATTTATCTTGCTGAAGGACCAGATGGCGATGGCTGGTCAGATCTAATCTGGCCTAATCTGTGTGCACAGCAGCTGTGGTAGATGGCAGTTAATGTGTTAAATTGGCGGGATTGGAATTTTAGAATGTGAAATTGGGATTGGGCGGCAAGTTATTTAACAGATTTTGGGATTTCTCTGCTGTCCAGGGCCACTCGTTTCTGCACATTGAGAGTTTAAAACAGTAGCGTGCTTTAGGTAAGGTTTTTGCCAAAGGGGAGCTTTGGTTTGTTTCCATTGCCCCTTTGCTTGTCTATTTAGTGTGTGCCTGAGTGACTTTGGATGTCGTGTATCAAGTCTCTCTGTGGAGCCTGGAGTCTGCTCCTAACACCCCCACCCCACACATACACACACCCACCCACACACACACACCCACACTCTCCCCTGCCGCTCCCCGCTGGCCCCAAGCGGCCTCACCTGTCTGCCAAGATCACACATGAAGACAGCAACAACACACAAATGCTTTGGGGCTGTAGACACTCCCTCACTTTGACAGAGTGTGTGTGTGCGTGTGTGTGTGCATGCATGTGTGTGTGAAGATTCTCTGTCCATGTACCCTTCTTAAACGAGAGTCGATCAGTCTAGGGCAGCAAGCAAACCTAGATACCCAGCTGAGTGCTGACTGCTGAATGGCGTTTTTTTTTACACCACTGATATCAGTAAAATGAAGAAGCAAGAATCCTGCCCTTCATGACGACCTGATGTGTTTTGTGCTCATTGGAAGTAAACATGGCTGCTAGCAAACAAGTAGTGTTTGAACATACTGTCACCGCAGTGTAAGCAAAGGTTTTGATTCAGATCAGACATTACTGTTTACATTTTTGAAATAACCAACCTGTCCTGTTTGCTATGGTGGAACGGCTCAACAGCTGGGGTGTGGGCCTTGATTCATGTATTAAAAAAAGTCATACCTTGTCATTGTTATTTTCATGCAGAAACTGACTAAACAATAAGATTTCAACTTGCGTATTGTTGTCTTAAAATATCACATTGTCTGAATTAGCCAAAAAAGAATAGACTAGCTTACGGAAATTCTCCCTGTGTTTAGCCTACATGGTATAGATAAGAAGCTAGACGTAAGGCTAGAGTTTAGATTGCCAAAAATTTGGAAAGAGTAGTTCTTTTTATTAATGGGGTGGAACAGACTATTCAACATTGAAGTATTGTCTTGTCAGGTGCTTGTAATGCATTATTGATGCATTTCACCAAATACCGATAAGTGAAAAAAGACAGGCATTCTAAGTAAGATTCCATCACTAATTTGACTCGCCACATCATTTAATGTATTGTATCTGTGAAGATTCTAATTCATCCAGGTCATGGCAGCCAAAGGAGCTCAGTTGTAAGCAACTGGACTTCTTTTTAGGACTTGAAGACGTTTCACCTTTAATCCAAAAGGCTCAGAACTGAAGAAGCCTTTTGGATAAAACGTGAAACATCTTCAAGCTCTAAAAAGAAGTACCGTTGCTTCCAGCGTCCTTTGACTTAATCTATTGTGGTACTAAGGGTAGGCCTAAACTTGCAATGAGGAAACTCAGAGAGAGTCATGTACAAGGCAAATACTGTGCCATTTCTTGTACATAAAATAACTAATTCCTGTTTATTGCCTTTTGGGGCTATTTCTTCCCACCCCTAATCATCTTTTTTGTTAATAACCCAAGTGACTAATGCCAGTGTGCACAAGTCCTCAAATGCATGATCACGATGAATATTCTACCTTCTGGTTGTAAAGTCTGTGGAACACCATACCAGTTTTGTCTCCTTTTTGCAGAGACTCTGATGATGATTTGTTAGTTTGGCTTTTTCTCTTATATGGGTCAAAGGTTTTGACTTGATAGAGCCCTCTGTCCCTAATATTTTTTATCACATTTGTGTCTAAGGATGTAGGTGCTCCTAGTAGAGCAAGCAGTAGTCATGTAAGGAGAGTGAGTGATCACATGGTAAAGGATGTGTGGCCAATCAGACATTAACCTTAAGCCCTAGCATGGAACATAACAGGTAGTTCATTTTTGACATCAAGCCTCAAACCATTAAATTGGTTGTCAGTGATCAGTCAGATCACATAATAGTGAACGCATGAGGCCATTTTATATGTTTAATAAAGTAATAGCAAGAACAAACTTGTCAGTGTTTTTGGGTGGTGCCTGTCATGACCGCTCATGAAGGCTTTAGGGCTGCATTAGTAACTCTATCTCTCTCTCTCTGTCTGTCTGTCTGTTTCTCCTCTGTCTATCTCTCCTCTGTCTGTCTTTCTATCTGTCTCTGACAGACACACTTGGATTCCAAATCAGGAGGCCGCCCCAGTATGCCGCGCTGCCGGAACTCCGTCAGCATGTCAGGGGAAGACCCACACATCGGCAACTACCGGCTGCTGAAGACCATCGGCAAGGGCAACTTCGCCAAGGTCAAGCTGGCCCGGCATGTGCTGACGGGGAAAGAGGTGAGCTCATCCTCCTGCACCCATCACCTCAAATGGAATTCCCATTTCAGAGAGTACAAACAATGCCATACACTTTCACCGTGTGTGTGTTTGTGCATACGTGCACGACACGTGTGGAGGCCGACTAAATGACCCTCAAGAGATTCCGGTCCAGACCCTCTGTACAAAATGAAATGAAGTATGAAGGGGGGGGGTTTACCAGGCTACACCAAAACAGGCCTGAATAAATTTATGAATTTTAAATTAACTGAAGTAATTAAAACTAATGCAAACAAAAGAGACTGGCTGAAATGTTGGTGTTTCAGCCAGTCATTTTATGGAGCCAGTCATGTTCCATATTTAGACTGGTGAAACAGCAAAACAAACAATGTATGGAAAACACTGCATTATTGTCAGGGGTAGGTAACCTGGTTTCACAGAGGAAAAGGGCATACCATACATTTGTTCCAACCATTCACCAAACCATCTGATTACAATTAGCACAATTCTTCCGCCTGGCAGATGAACTGTTAAAGGTCTGTCTCATTCCACAAGAGTATTATTAGAGTAGTATTTGCTGTTTTTGAAATACAAGTATAGAGACAGGTGTGTGGATGTAATTCTATAATTTTTGGATTTTTGAGTAATGACTCATTTAAGCATCTATCGACTTCTGAAGATGATTAATTAACTTGAAAAAGTTGCATAGTGCTGCTTTAAATGAACTTACTGACTCTGTGACTGAAAGATAGCTACACCGAAATGTAAATGGAAAGAAGTATTTCACAAGACTTGAATTTAAGCTTAAAACTGGAACATGAAGATAGTAGCCTAACCCAACTGGAGCGATATCAGAAATAGACTGAGCTGCTGAAGAGGTGGCAACACCTGAGATCAACAGCAAACACAGATGTATAAGCAGAGCCAGTGTCAAAATAAAAACATTTTGGAAACCAAGGCATCAAACATGGATCCATGCACATCTGCACACTGCACAGTGCATAGTAGTAAAGTAATTGTAATGCAGCAAGAAGCTAATATATTGGTTCATTATTATGACTGGAAGCAGAAATTATTCTCTATCTAGTGTTTTCTGTTTATATTTTAGGCTTAGGCCTAATGTTATTTTGAATTTCATAAGTTTTAAAGAAATATCAGTATATATTGTGTCTTGCATTCCAATGTTTTTCTTCATATGTTGTAAGCCTAATTTTATTGCTGTTAGCTCATAAAACGTTAAATTGAGGATCCCATCTCCTATCCTCACTGTGATCACATCAGTGATCGGTATCAGCAGATATTAATTTTGGTAATCGGTGATCAGCCAAAAAAAAAAACTGCCCGGAGCATTCCTACATACCAGATTCGTGACGGTTAAAAAATAAATCATGGTTAAATGACAGAAGGCATTCAAAGTACATGGAGGACAGTTTACTGGGTATATATTGCTCATTATGCAAATATAATGGCCATGCAACATATTAGGTGAGGAAGCGCACTCCTGCAGTTCCTCTTAATAGAGTGCGTGTGTGATGGCTATCTTATTAGACAGGGAAAGGGTAGTTTGGCTGGCAGTCTGAATATGCATGTGATACTTTGTGGGCAGGGTGCAGCAATACGATATGATATTTAGGAGGGAACAGCAGATAGTAGGGGGTGGCAACACCCCTTTCACAGCTGAGCTCTGAGAGAAGACACAATGAGAGAATCAAATGCTAAATTTCCTTCGGGATCAATAAAGTAACTCTACTCTAAATGTATTGTAACAGAGTGACTTGAATGCATGTGAGCATAGTTATAATGGTGGAGAGAAGAGATCATGGCCATCAGCATTGGAGCCAGTGGACCTGCTGTCAACATAGAGGAAATGACATTGTTACTGTAGCCAGACATGAGACAGATGGCAGAGAAAGCAGGAAGTGGTTTGTACAGCATGACGCAGGAGAGGCCTTTGGCAGCATGGGCTCAGGGATGGAGATGGTGCATGGCTCATGTCCAACACCACCACTAGTAGGATCTGGAGATCACCATACCAACTTTGACCAAAATCTATTTTACTTCTGACAGAGTGCCATTCAGTTGATGTGTGTGTGTTTGTTAATACTTAGTGATGTTCACAGCTAGGGAATGATTTTGGGTCTTTCTCAGCCCACAACAGCAGTTTCCAGCTGAAATATAGCCAAGCGTTAACATTATTCCTCTCAGAATGAATCTTACTGCTTCACTCTAAATGTACAGAAGCTGTCGAACATGTGGGTTTTGAATCTTCTAGACCAGGGATCTCTGTTTGAAGGAGGTATATGTAGGATTGTGGTCAAAGCCGATAATGTGGTAAAAGTCAAAATACTGTAAAGCATGTGCAGGGAGTTGAACTATTGTAAACAATGTTGTAACGCTGCGTGTACCAAAACACCAGTGTCGAGAGAATTCTCATTTCGCGACGAGAATTTCAAACTTGGACTGACTTGTTTACCTCTTGAGTTTCTCCCCAATTATTTAGATATTTACCCGTCTACCACAGTAGCCCTCCACTGGTTTCAGCTAATGCCCTAATCAAGCCTGAGCTCCGGGAGGAAACACGTTTAGCACGAATGAAGAAAGCAATAATAAACAATAACTGGTAACATTTATTGGGGCAGAAACGGAGGCCTATCACCGCTAGGTTTTGAGCATGATGAACGTTAAACGCCAAATGGGGTACAAACTGCGGTTCGGTGATGGCCGAACTATTTTGACCTTAACTACACACACTTCACTACCTCAAAATGCAAGATTGTACAACCAGCCTATATGTGGTGTTATACAATTTTACGTTTCAGATTTTCAGTCAAATGGGTAAGAAATTATGGCTGTACTATATTATCAGTGAAGGCACCATTTCAGTTTAATATGTTTCCTTAATTTATCATAACATATTAAGACCATTTTTGGATTACTTTGCATCCAGCACTTGTAACTGTTTCTATCATGTGACTAAAGGGCCAGAGGTGCCACGGAGCTGCAGGCATCAGGAGCTAGGTCGGTCAGTAGGCTAATCGCATTAATCCTCATGGTGTGCACCGATGGCTCACATGTTACACAGCTAACTGGTTTAACGGGCGAAGGCTAATGCCACATATGTCTGTCTAGAAGCCATGAGGTCAGCATTATAAATATGTGGAGGAGTGGCGCTGGGATGATGTGAGGCTTTGCTGTGGTAGTTCAGTGAATCGGCTAATGAAAGAGCGCATGCTTTCAACCACACATGCTGACCTCGCTCTTAGACTTTGCCATTACTGCCCCTGTCATTGCAGTGACTGGAAGAAAAACAGTATGGTAAACTTAAAAGTGTTATGTGTAAGAAATGTATGCCAAGTAATCATAAAAAGGTCCTGGTTTGTCACCAAAGAAGAAGGAAGCATGTTAAACTGAAATACTGATTTCTCTGACAACAGTAAGACAAATAGAATATTTTAAAACTTAATCTACAGCCCGCAAGTTCTGTTTATGTTGTGTTTTTGGCTCTTTCCTTTAGAGGGAAACACTTAACGGTATCTTAACGGTATTTTGAATTTTATTACCATTATTGACCACAATACTACACACAGCACCTTTTAGTTGTCTATTTTAAGCAGTTTGGTTGTCTGTCACATTGCTGTAAAGTGAGGTATGCCGGTTTCCACCAGTCATTAACAGTGGTGTATAGCATCACCTTATTGCTCAGACTGATTTGTCCATAGTACTAGAATGGCTTAAGTTTAAGTTCATGTTCATGGGGTATCTGTGGCCTACTGGTTAGGGCTACTGCCTTGAACCCGAAGGGTTGCGGGATCAATCCCTGACCGGAGAGTGGCTGAAGTGCCCTTAAGCAAGGCACCTAACCCCACACCACTCCCCGGGTGCCGCTGCAGGCAGGCAGCCCCCTGCTCTGGGCTGTGCCTAGTACCCCAATTTAGCAGTGGTGTATAACATGACCTTATTGCTAAGACTGATTCAGCCATTGTACTAGAATCGCAACGTCATGTGAGTGCCAGTGTCTCACTGGCAGTGAAAATCAACACAGTTTACTTGTTAATTGAATCCCTCTCAATCTCCAAGAACAGTGAGGGGGAAAAAGCAAAGGGGAGTCATGAATGAAGTGCAGCTGTGTGTTCATAGTCCAGGAGCGTCTCTCCCTTGGGACTTGGAAAAACACAATTGTATGGTGCAGACAAAGGGCTTTGTAGGTTTTTGTATGCTTTGTGTCTCTGTTGGCCATGTTTGTGTGCTTTGTGTCTCAATTTAGTAGCTTTTTTTATATTGCATTTGAATTGCAGGTGGCAGTGAAGATAATAGATAAGACACAACTCAACTCTTCCAGTCTCCAAAAAGTAAGTGTCTCCCTCCCTTTCACGTTTGCCCATCTTACTTATCCAGAATCTGCCACTCACGCTAACTGATGTAATCAACTATTTTTATCTCTATAACTGGGGAAACAGAGACATACGGAAATATAACAATTAACATTTCCTCCCATTGTGCCCCCTATATCCCCTTTTAAATACACATACACACATGCACAGCTATCCACAGCTTCTTCCCTCTCATAGGCATGCAGGTATTCATATTTTGGTAACATCCCAAATGCACTCAAAACAAATCCTTCTCCCCCTCTCAGTGTGATGTAATGTGTGAGTTGTGGGGGTCAATGAGTTTGAGTCTGCAGATTAGTCGTGCTGATTTATCTTTTTCAACCCCCTCCCTTTACCTCCCCCTCTTCTCCCTTTCGTCTCTCTCCAGCTCTTCCGGGAAGTGAGAATCATGAAAGTCCTGAATCACCCGAACATAGGTGAGGATTATGTTACACAGTATTTGAGGATCTGTTTCCTGTGTGTCCTTCCAAAGAACATTGCCTTATGTAGCATGTTGGGCTGCACAGTTAACTGAATGATTACTTGAACACTATAACTGGTCTTAGTCAGGAAGTCCTGATTATCCATACAATTTAGCTTTCCTGTTCAACATTTGGGGAGCTCAGATCCCATTTGTGTGTGTGATATGAGCAGACTCGTGCCTGTGTTTATGAGGTTGTATGTTTGTTCTTGGTCTGTTTCCTGCTCTACCTGTATTATTTTGAGAGTAAGTCCAGTCAAGTTGTGGCTGAAATCTTACAGTTTCTCAAGACCCAAGTCCTGGCTGAAATTTAGTGAGAAAATTATCACCCATATAATTTCTTAAATGTTTGTCACTTAGTGCTAAATATCATTTCACTTTATCTGTGAAAATGTTACACAATGATGCACTGATTAAAAAAAAACCCATCACACTGTGTAATTAAAAAGTAAGTGTAATTGACAGGCCCTTACTAAATTGTGTTAGTAAGGGCCTGTAAGCGCAGCCAGAGTATCTCTGCCTGTTTTTGTTGTTTCTGATGCCTTGTGCATTTTCATGCAATCTGTGGCAAAGAAACCATAACACAAAAAATAGCATAAAGTGAGTAATTTCTTTTTAGTTTTAAATGTTACCTAAAACATCAGCCTCTGCATGTTGCCTCTGTAAGAAACACAAACTCAGACATGCCCAGGCTTGTGTTTCCTGCAACCCAGTGTTGACTGGCAGTGCAAACTAATATGTTTGTCATCTCAAAATGTATATCTCCGCTGACAGTCAGTTGCAGATTAGTAGATTTTAGTCACTTAAGTTAACTTACAGGCGGAGGATGCAAGACCTGTCCATCAAGCTAGACAAAGATTTTCTAACAAACCTCTCCTCTACTTCCTCCACTCCCTTCTCTGGGCTTTGCCCAGCCCTTCTCTCGCATTGTCTAGTTAAGCTGGGCTGCCACAGGAGCCGCCGCCTGGCTGTGAGCCTGCCTCAGCCTCCTGTTGACTCAGAGGCAAGGCTCACTCGCTCTGAAACTTCAGAGGAGAAGATTTCTGTAGCGCTGCCCAGGCCCTTTCTGAGAGTTTTGGCTCACATGAGCCTTCAGGGACTCGTGTCCACGTTAGCATATGTTGTTGCCACTGAACACTGTTGAGACATACAGTAGCTTGACTGTACTCTTATGATCTAAACACATTTCCAGAAAATGCAGTTTATTGCCCCCGTGTATTTAGTTATGGACAGGGCAAGCTGAGTTGTGTGATTAACAGAAAAAGAGCGGCTGGGGTGTACATCTTGGCTTGGAGCTAGAACCATACGAGTTGTGCTTGCTGTTCCTGAAATTTTCAACACCTCTAAGTTGATTAGTTTCAGTTTTAATGGCTCTTTCTTAACCTCTCCCCTTGTCCCACCCTGTCCCTCGCACTGTTTGCCTGTGCAGTGAAACTGTTTGAGGTGATTGAGACGGAGAAGACCCTGTATTTGGTAATGGAGTATGCCAGTGGAGGTAAGATAGTGGCTGCAGCCCTCTGGCACAATATTCAGCATCACATCACTTCTAGTCAGTATTTACTCCATTGAGTTCTACTACATGCATAGCAGTTATACACTGTACACAGTTGTACGTACTACATCCTAAGTAGTTGTATATCAAAACCAACTGGTGTATTACTCATTCATATTCCCTCAGTATTTACTTTGTCATTATTTTACATTTCAGTATTTTCCTATTGCCTTAGTTTTTGTATGTTCCATGTTTTTTGTTGTAGGTGAAGTTTTTGATTACCTTGTTGCTCATGGGCGAATGAAGGAGAAGGAGGCCCGTGCCAAATTCAGACAGGTGTGTATGGTGCTGGCTACTTCTCGGTGATGGAGCTGACTGTTAACACTGACAGCAGTAGATTGTTGGCATCATGACCAGGGTTCCCACAGTCATGAAAATCCTGAAAAAGTCATGAAAATTGCAAATTTAATTTTCCAGGACTGGAAAAGACATGGAATTTAGTAAATTCACTGAAAGTTTTGGAAAAGAAAATTGTTAGTTTCTCACGAACGCAACTACAGCATTCTGTTAAGTTATCATTAGGCCTTTAGAGTCGACAATAAATGCATTGACAGTATTTTGAATATTAAGCATTTCATATTTAGCCCTAAAAGTATGCTAAATTCTACACACTTAAGGTGCCGTGAAGTCATGGAAAATTCACTTTAGGTCATGAAAAAGTCACAGAAAAGTTTTGAAATTTAGTCAACAAAAAAGAGTGGGAACCCTGCATGATACACATGATGTCACTCTTCCGTCCATACATAGAGCATCACTGTAGTTTGTGCCGCTGGAGTAATTCACTGTGCCCATTGTTGTCCCGTTTGCAGATTGTCTCAGCAGTTCAGTACTGCCATCAAAAGTGCATTGTACACAGGGACCTAAAGGTGAGCACTTTTAATGTCCTGGCCATCTGCTATGTTGGAGCATTGCATGTAGGTATGTGTGTTTGATCGGGCCCAGCCTAGGCCTAATGTAAAATCCAGATTGGAAAAGTGAAAGTCCTTGTTGAGATTTCTTTTTGTTCTCACACACACGCACAAACACATGATGATTGTCGCTGTTCACAGTTCACCATCTAGCGGATCTCCATATTAGGCCAGAGTAGATGTTTTTACTTCCTGTAATGGTTTGCACATGCCACCTCAGCTAAAATAAGATCTTATCTGTAGCACTTGTGTCCTCAGCACTAATCACACAGACCCCTCCCCCCTTCTCCCAGGCGACCAGCCGGTAACAGTGCAGTGCTGCCTCAAGGAATGTCTCCACTTCACCCGTGCACTCACTTAATGAACACGTTTTTATGCTTTTATTGCCTTCGCTCTTTCACCTTCTGAACACTTTATCAGAGTGCGTTGGCTTGAAATTGTGCTTTAGATGTTAGCAGGCGTATGGTATGCATTATGTTGAACGTAAGAATCAAGCTGCTATCAGTCCTCAGTTGCCCCAGACCGGCACAAAACAGACTTATTACAGTGTTTCTAACTTTTAGGCTAAGTTATGCAATGTAACGTTTAAAGCAAAGGAAGGTGTAGACACCCACTCTTTTGGGGACATTTTATTTTCTGATGTGAATACTCGTTCATCTCAATAAAGGTAGTCAGTAATGGGTTTTCTTCAGCATACATTGATAGCCATTACTTTGCAAAAGGTCATCGATTTTAACTTACTATATCTTTGGGCAGGCCCAGTAGAGAATTTTGCTTTTTGGAAATTGCCTACCTAAAAGTAATTCCATTTCAAGCATCAACACTCGTCATACCTTGTTGAACAAGTTTTGGTATTTCCTGTCATGCTGATTTGAAGTTATGTGTGACAGTTTTCATCTAATTAACCCTTATCAGTGTGGAATAGAGAGCAGTACTTAAGTTTGATGAGGAACTTTATACCTGGAAAATCCCATTCTGAGGGAGAATTTTTCACTCTGGTCAGAACAAAATGTTTGTTTTGCTAAATTCTAAATTTAAATCACAACAAGCAGGTATAGTTAGTTCCTCTTCTTTTGGCCATTCCTGTGATCGCAGCATCCTCATAGATCATGGTACTCACAGCGCCTGTGATCATGTTCCGTAGGGACTTACCAGGGTTCCCCCTAAAGAACTAAAGATTTGAGTACATTGGTGGTCAAACTGTTCCCCTGATGTCTGTGATGAATTCAGTGTTTTGATGCACTGGACAATCCCCTTTCTTGAAGCGTTGTTGGGAGTGAAGTAGTTAATGTGACAGAATGTTCATTTTGTGTTGTCTGGTGTCTATTTTTGGGTAAATTCCATCTGGTCTGCCATCATCCATATGGGCATGGTCATTTTCAGACTCTGCACTGTGATTTGGTCCAAAGGAAATCACGCAAATCAATAGACAAAGGAAAAGTCTGTACAGCTCAGTGGGAGCCAAAGTTTGGTAGTTTTGGTAGCGTAAAAGGGCAATTTGAAGTGTGTGAGCCATTCAGGGAGGCTACTGGTGAGTTTTATGTTTTTGGTGTTTGTTGGTGGTGTTTGATGTCAGAGATGTTGTATAAATGTATGTAGCCTATGTGTGGATAGTACCCTGATGTTGGCTTAGGCCTTTTTTAAGTTTGGGCTGACTTCAAATATAAAAATAACCCAGGATAACTTGACAGTTGAAAGCCATTGCTGGCTGCAGTTGGATACCATTGCTGTGAGAACACTCTGCTGATTGAAATACATTGCTGTGTCAAGTGATTACCAAGAGGTAGCACTCAAGCATCAAGACAAGAAGATTAAAGGCTTCAAACTGTCCAAGTATTTAAGTTTAATTATTCCTAAAGCATAGAACTTACAAATTAAGATGGCTGAAGAAGGACTCAGTAAATCAGTGGTTTAGCTGAAGAAAGAGAGGACTGTTCCAAAGGGTTGCTTCACCAAGCAAGCTAATTTACTTAGGAGAAGTGCAAGTGCTATGACTGAAGCAGAGCTCAGAACACAATGCAATGCATATGGTTGCATATGACTGAGCAGAGGCTTAATGAGATTAAATCCATTGTCCAAACCAATCTATGGACCAAGTATGGACAACACGTGCTGTTGGCAGCTTTTGATGAAGCAGAAAATGCTTGTGAATACGCAGAGAGAATACGCATTGAGAGTGATAACTGTGAAGCTTATGAGGTCCACCTTGCTGTATTGGAAAAGCTAACTAAGGAGGTCCATAAAGCATTGTTGGAGTGGAGTGCAGGATGGATTCCTGCAATAGACGATGACTTTCACAAGCAGTGCAAAGACTTAAAAGCAACCTATACTGCATTTGAAATTAACAAAGCAGAATTTGTCAGAGCACGGAGGATTGCTGAAGAGAAAACGTCTGCAGAGCCGACCCCAGTCTTACCTGGACCAACAACACTCATCATATAAGGCTCAAACCAGCACAGTTGCCAAATTTTAGTGACTGTAAGGGAGACTTCCACCGCTGGAGAGTTGATTGGCAAAGACTTCAGAAACAAGTTGAGCCAACTGGTTCACCAGAGGTGAAAAAGATACAGCTGCTGAACAGTGTGGATGAGAAAATTGTGAGAGCTTCGACTGACAACCTACAGCACAGCGGAAGATATATTGAGACTGCTAGAAAATAGGTATGGCAATAAATACACTATTGCTTTGGAGATGGTTGAAGAACTGGAGAAAATTCCACCTGTCAAGGGAAATCAACCAAGAAAAGTAGTGGACCTAATTCAAGCACTAGAGAAAGCACTTACTGATCTCTCAGACCTTGGACGTACTGGAGCCATAAGGAACCCACTTATGGTAAAGTCCATAGAGAGCAAGCTTCCTGAGTTCGTAAAGAAGGACTGGTGGATCTACATGATGGATCGTAAGAATCCTAAGATGAAGATAACCACTTTGATAATCTTCTCTGCTTCCTGAAAAAGCAGGGCTGGATCACCTGTCATGGAAAAGTCAGAGAGACCAGACAAAGCAGACAAGAAGTTCAACCAAAAATATGCCTCAACTAAATCCACAGAGAAGAGATGCTGATGACGGGTGCATTCTCTGTGGAGATGAGAAACACAAAAATAAGCTTTTCTTCTGCCAGAAGTGCAAAAGAACGACAGTGTCAGAAAAAGAATGCATAGTAAAAAAGATTGGTGTGTGCAGGGAGTGCTTGGGGTGTCACAAAAGCAAAGATGACTGCAAAGACACTTACCTATGCAGGAATAAGGACTGCAAAAAGAAAGGCCCTTCAGATCACCATTTCTTCCTCTGCCCTAAAGGAGAATTCAAAAGCCACAGCACTGAGGGAACTGCAGAAGGATGGCAAAAGCAGAAAAGACCACAGAAGAGCAAGAAGAGTTTCTGAGTCTCCAGAGTTAGCAGAAAGGTGCATGGAGGCCTTCACCAACAACTCCTCTAGTTACCTGTACTACCAGGTGTCAAGTCGGCCTCCTGAATGAGTATGGGCTGACAGTTACCTGTCATTATCATGCTGTTGGAGGTGCAGGGCATAAAATTGGAACCCTGATTAACATTGCATCGGATACAAATTACATTACCCATAGAGCGGCTAACAGGCTGAATCTCCGGACTGAGAGGGTTACACTTGTTGTACACGGAGTTGGTGGGATGACTACTAAAGTAGCAACAAGAAGAGACCTTCTTAGAGTCCGAGTCAAGACCTCAACGGGAAGAGAGAGATCACATCAACTTATCTGTTACGGCCTGAACGAGATGGCAAAAGTCCACCAAGTAGTCAGACCAGAACAGTTGAAGGCATGCTTTCCTGAAGTTCACCTTGAGGAGACCTGAGGGGATCAAGTTACTCATAAGTCACAGAGAAGGGAGACTTGCCCCACAACGGGTGAAAGTTGTAGGGGATCTTGCTCTGTGGGAAAGTCCACTTGGAAAGATGGTAGGCGGGGCTCATCCAGACCTGTTTGAGCAAGTGGATGTGGTTGCGCACAAGTCAAAGACACACTTTGCTTGCTCCATGAGGGCAGCTGCTGTCAAATATGAAGAGATCCCTGCTGGACTGCTACAAGATACCATGGTTAAACCTAAGCACACAGCTGCAACTCACCAAGAGTTCCTAAAGTGGTTTAAGTGGGACAGTATCGGTGCAGCCTGTCAGCCTAAGTGTGGTGGATGTCGGTGCGGGAACTGCCAGCCTGGTGGAAAAGAGATGACTCTTGCAGAAGAAAGGGAACTCGATTATAAAAGATGGTCTCACTCATGTCATGAATGATGAACATGCTGAGTCCCCACATTGGGATGCGAGATATCCTTGGATAATGGATCCAGCTTGTCTTCCCCATAATAGGAGCGGGATTGAGGTCACTTTCCTAAGAACTGAGAAAAGACTCCAGAAGGAACCTGAGTGGCTCGCTGCCTACATGGCCCAAGTTCATGAAATGGTGGAGCGTGGAGCTGCAAAAGTACTCACAAAGAAGTTGACTGATGCCTGGAAGGGACATGTCTGGTATGTTAGCCATTTAGTAGCACCGAATCCCCACTCTGTCACCACTCCAGTGCGTCTTGTGTGGAACAGCAGTCAGCAGTTCAAAGGAGTGAGCATGAATGACCTACTGTTAAAAGGGCCAGATGTGTTGAACCCCATCAGAGCTGTCCTGCTAAGGTTTAGGAGGGGGGTGCATGCTACCTTAGGAGACACCAGGAAGATGTACATATCCGTGTGGCTGGAAGAGGGTGAGATGCACCTGCACAGATTCCTTTGGCGGGACAGACAAGCTGAGGAGATTGGGGAATATGCCATCACGAGAGTCAACATAGGTGACAGGCCCGCTGGTTGCATAGCACAGCTGGCTATGTGAGAAACGGCAAGACTCTCCAAGTTCTCTCACCTTGACGAGGCGCGCAGAGTGTTGGAGGAGGACAGCTATGTTGACGACATATTGACATCCCATGACGATGCAGACCGATTGGTTGAAATCACCCATGAGGTTGAGGAGATCCTAAAGGCTGGTAGTTTCTCTCTGAAACCCTGGGTCCGTTCAGGGCAAGGTGGAAGGCAGCAAAGTGTAGAGTCAGCTCTCAAGAGAGAAGTGTCTCCATGTAATGCTGAAAGTATAAAAACTATAGAAGTCTTCAGACATGATCTTTTCTTATGGTTCTTATGGTATGGTTCCTATGGTTATTTGTAGTCTTATTTCGTGGTGAGCGGCAGGGGGTGAACTTGGGTGCGGGGCTCTTGCTACCCTTTCTGAAGCGGTTCCAAGAGTATGCACAGGTAGGACAGATCACTTTCCATAGAAGACTGACATCACAAGGAAGGAGTGGAAAACCCTGGGCTATCACCTTTTCCGATGGGTGTGTCAATTCCTTTGGGGCTTTGCTATACCTCCGGTGGCAAACAGACCAAGGTGTAGATGTCCGACTGGTGGAGTCCAAGGCCAAGCTGACGCCACTGGATCAAAAAGGGGATGCCATCAAAGCGGAGGTCTGTGGTGCAGTCCTTGCAGCAAGGCTCAGGGAGTATGTGAAAAAGCATAGCTGGTTGGAAGTACCAAGATTGGACTGGAGGATTGGAGAGATTCAACAGTCTACACCCGTTAAAGACTGGTGGTGGACTCCAAGCAGTGTCAATGTTGCTTACATAATCACAAGGGGAGCTACCATAAAGAACCTCCAAGAGGCTTGCCAATGTGGACCAGAGTTTTTGAAGTGGCCATTCGCCGAGTGGCCAATAAAGTCTGCTGGAGAAATTGTCGTTGATGCCAGGGAAAGTGTCAGTAAGATTCAGAGAAAAGCATTTTCAGCCGTGGTAACCAGAGTGCAGGTCAAGAGATGTCAAGACGTGGTCACTCAGGCAGAAGAGCCTGAAGTAGGTGTGATTGCTGATATAACTCAACCAAATCTTTACTTAGATGTGTCCAGTGTGGATCATGCAGAAGGACGCATTAAGCCCTCACCAAGAAGAATGCCCACTGGCTAAGCTGTCAAAGACCTTCTGGATGTAAAGACATTTAGCAGTTTATCCAGAATGGTGGGTGTTGTCGCTTGAGTGAGACGGGCCGCCAACAAGTGGTTAGGCCTGAGAAACCAAGCTACCAATGAACAAGCGAGTCAATTACCACACCCTAAAGAGGAACCTCAAGCGCTTGTATTCAATACTGAAGACCTTGAGTATGCCTTCAGAACCCTTTGCCTGGCAGCTCAAGCAGGTGTGATGTTCCCAGACACAACCCTCAATCGTTTAGTGGCGATGAAAGAAAATGGAGTCCTCATCTGTGGGGGGAGAATCCAGGCCTTCAGGGAGGACAAGACGGTAGTGCCCGTCCTTTATTATGAAGCATGAATATCCACATTGTTGGCATGGGAAGCTCATGCTGTGAACCATGAGGGTGTGGCAGGGACACTTTTGAGAATGAGAAAAAAGGCATGGGTAGTTAAAGGAAGACAACTGTCCAAAAGGGTAGTGGAAAACTGTGTGCCCTGTAGAAAGTCAATGGCAAAGCAATGTCAACAGCTGATGACTGCCTTACCCCCAGAATGGTTAGGACCAGCAGCTCCTTTTGAATTCACTGCCGTGGACCTTTTCGGGCCTTACGAAGTAAGAGATTAGGTGAAGAAGAGAGACTAAAAAGGCATTGTGTTCAGCTGCATGGCATCCAGAGCTATCCATGCCAACATTGAGTGACTTCTCAACAGAAGGATTCCTGCTGGCCTATCTAAGGTTTACATCGATAAGAGGACAGCCTAGCAAGGTATGATCTGACCCAGGGACGAACTTTGTAGGGGCCAAACCATCTCTTGGTCACCTTTATAGATTTCTGGAGCACCTGGAAAAGTCAGGAGTGGAAGAGAACGCCACCAAGCATGGCACCAAGTGGTCCTGGAAAATTCACCCTGCAGACTCACCACACAGAAATGGAGCAGCTGAAGCAGCTGTTCGGACTGTGAAGAGAGCCTTGCAGAATGTAGGTGGTGATGGTGTCTTCACATGGGGAGAATTCCAGACGTTTGTGTGCATAGCTGCCATTTTGGCCAGTGAGAGGCCAATAGATGAAAGAGCACAAGTTCAGAAAGACTGTATTGAATATGTCATGCCAAATTCGCTCATGCTGAGACGGGCCCACTCGAGAGGAGACCCAGGAGACTTCCAATTTGAGGGTTACCCCTACAAAAGGCTGCGAGTGATCCAGTCAGAGGTGAACAAGTTTTGGAAGAAGTGGTGCCAATTGGCAGGCCCGAAACTCTTTGTCAGAAGCAAGTGGCACACAAGGCAGGGAAATGTTGCAGTAGGAGATGTTGGCTGTCCTGCTGACCAGAATGCTGTAAGGGGCCATTTCAAGCTGGCCAGGGTGATCAGCGTCAGTCCTGATAAAGAAGGGATAGTGAGAGATGTTCAAGTCAGGACATTCCCCAGCTACCCAGTTGAGATCAAGAAGCCAGCCCATGTTGGAAGGACAGAGAGGACAGCAAAGGCGGGTAAGAAGTCCACCATGAAGATTCCTGCCACAGTTCTTCACAGAGATGTAAGGCGTCTTGTCGCCTTAGTTCCAGTGGAAGAGCAAATTAGTCACAATCCCGATGAATGACGTGACCTCCTTGGGTTCCAGAACCAGGAGCTCAAGTGGGAGGTGTGCTGCCAAATCCTGTGCAGGACCTTTATTTTGAAATGCAGTAGGATCTTTTGTTTGAAATGTTGTAAAGAGACTTTTATGTTGAAGATTGTGTTTTGTATTCCCTCTAGCCTCAATGCACCCTAATTAGCACAGCTTTTTAGCCATAGACTTAATTATTCAAATCACCTGCATTAAGTGCACCAGCAGAACCAGGGCATTTTGAGTATGTGGTACTGGATTGTAGCTTTTAAATCCTCTTCCTTGATGGTAGGTACTGAAGTCTTTATATTTGTCCTTTGACTTTTATAATTGGCCTTTATATTTGTAAGAAACACAAACATTGTGAATCTTCAGATATAGAAGTGAAAAGTGTGACCATTGGAGAGGAATCCATCCATAGGTTTCATGCGCATTAAAGATGGCTCCCAACAGTGCTCTATTGCCAGGCAATATTTGTTTCCCTCCACTAAGTTGATAAATGTCTGCTCAGCTGCTAGGCTAATACTTGTCTGTAGTCTGTGACCATCAGAGAGCAGTGACCACGAAAAACACAGGGCAAATAACTTCATACAAAGCTGGACTCAAAGCCAGGATGAGGACACAAACTGATTTGTGTTGTGGTCATATTAAAAATCACAAAGGGAAAACTTGTTTTGAAGTTGTACAAAGAAACAGATGTTGCTTTTGTCCACTGCTGAGTATTGCTGATTGAAAATCTGTATATAGACCCTGTAGTATCTTATGTGTTTACTTGAAAAGATCTAGGGAGTATTAAAAAAAGGTGGTTTAGTGATTATCCCAGATAAGTTACCGCAGAGCAAGTAGTAAACCTCCTTATAGTCTTTATTATGCTATTAAAACAAAGTCATAGATCTATTAGATATATTACTTGATCTGAGTGAACATGTCCAGGTAAGTTACTAAACCCGCTTTCTGGAAAACCGCTCATTAATCCCAATTCTTGTTCTCTCAAACACACTCATCTTTCTCTCTTTATTAGGCAGAGAACCTGCTTCTGGATGCAGACATGAACATAAAAATCGCCGACTTTGGCTTCAGCAACGAGTTCACGGTGGGCAACAAGCTGGACACGTTCTGCGGCTCCCCGCCGTATGCAGCCCCTGAGCTCTTCCAGGGCAAGAAGTACGACGGGCCTGAGGTGGACGTGTGGAGCCTGGGCGTCATCCTCTACACGCTGGTCAGCGGCTCGCTCCCCTTCGACGGGCAGAACCTGAAGGTGAGAGAGCGGACAGTTGCAAAGACGAGGGAGGTACACTCTGTGCCGGGGTGCCCACTATATTTTGGCTCATGAGCTCCTTTTAAAATTACCATGTCAAAATGATCTACTCATAATATATGACTATATATAATGATAATAATAATAATAACAAATATAACAATAATAAATCACTGTTTGTGTTTCATATGTATGTTTATGCAGCTTGTGTATTGATATACATCTTGCATTACATATGCAGCATAGTAAAATACATGCATCAATGCATGAACCTTTATAGCACAACTTGAATACATTTATATTACTTTGTAATGAACCTTTACAGCACAACTCTAATACATTTGTAATTATGTATTACCATCTTAATATGATTATGACCTGCACTGGAGGGAGTCAGACAGGGTTGCATAGTCTGGACAGTAGCTGCTGGTAGCAAGCCTCGAGCAGGACTCCAAATGATCATCAGGCATTGTGGAATGGTATTTGGACTTAACTCATTCGATGCCAATGACGCGAAAACGCGTCTTTTACGATAGTAACGCCCAGTGCCAATGACGCGTTATCGAGTCAATTGCGTTTTTTTACAGGGGAGGTGGGGTAATCATCTGATCTAGCTTGTGTACAAAATTCAAAGTTATAATCACAAGGGAACCCATTCTGTGGGTAGTACCAGTATCAGTGTGGATATGTGATCATCTAACATTGTCTCAAAGAAGAGACACTGGACCTGGCTTGCTCAATTGCTCGCAGTTTTGCACACTGCTAGCTTGATCAAAATAAATCCTGTCAGCACGTATGTTGAAGCTACTGTTTTCCTAGCAACATCTCACGTTTAGCTTCTGCAAGCCACCATTAGATTAATTTCACTTTAGGTAATGCATAATGAGCAGCCTGTCGCGCTGTTTCATAGATAGCTACACCTGCACTTGACTGACCCGTCTGCGCCGACAGCAAGTCACTGACGACCCAGCTCTCTACATTTGGTAAAGCGCACGGATTCACTGCACTCTCCCAACATCATAATTTTCTGTGCTATCATTCTCATGTGTTAATGTAGTTGTTCTGTGTGCGGATCCTGTGGAATACGATGTTATTTTGCTCTGAAGGCGTTGTATATTTGGTTCGGTTTCGGTTTGCCTATCCCCTCTCTGAGCCAAGTTCCCACACTAAAATGTTACAATGTTTTATATCGTGTTTGGTGACGTTCAGAAATATTACATTTATTACCGATACTAGATATATGCCGATACCGGTATGGACCGGTATTTTAGATCGTGTTTATAGGTCTTCTCTGCTGTACAACCACATGCATACACACGCGTGCACACACAGGGGGAGAGCTAGAAGCACTACAGTTACAGTATAACATAGTGTGCTGTACATAAATAGCTGCTAAATAATGTTGCCAGCGTTATTTTTGGTGCAGTATACAATGGGATCACTTTTCATAATGTTTGAGATGTCTCTGGAGCAAAAACAATTGTAATCAAAGACATTTTCTGCTTGAAATGTTGCTCGTTACAAAAAGCCGTTTTTCTCAGTATTTTGGTCAGAAATCAGCATTTTTAGTTACACCCACCCATGTTCTCCAGACAATTGCTAAGGAATGGAAAGAGGTACAAACAAAAAAAAAATTCTGATGATAAAGGAAAGTCTGGAGTTTCTTTTGGTATGTTTTTTGTTGACACAGACATAGAACTCCATTTTCTCCATGAACTGAAATGTTCAAAAAATCCTGGCACTGGGACGTGACCAACTTTGAAAATGGCTGGCACTGAATGAGTTAATAATCTTCATGTGGGAAAAGGCCGACTCGCACAAATAAGTAGAGCTGAATAATGCAGTCAAGTCAAGTCAAGTAACCCTTTATTGTCACTGGTTTTTAGGCCAGCGAAATTAGCCATCAACCCATCCACATAAAAACAAACATACATGAAATGACAGGGGGGTAGACAGGATGGGAAGACAGAGGTGTAAGATATACAGCATCACATGAGGAGAGGGGAGGAGAGAAAAAACCAACCCCCAGACCATGCTCTTGAGGGAACATGATGTGGGACAGGAAAAAACACCTCAGCAACAGAGCACATAATCAAACATTTAACAACATGCAAGACAAGGTAAGGAAGTCTTTGGCACAAGAAGCACATTTACTCGTGTTTGGGTACTTCTTGGGTACTTTTCCTCTGTAAGTAAATTCCAAAACTGTCCATGCGCCCTGGACTTCAGCTAAATGTCAGACTGTAGCGTCAGCATCTCGTCTTCCACACGTTCAGGTGAAAGTGTTGCAATTTTTGAAGCGAAGGAATCCACCTCAGTATCTTCCCCAAATGCATGGCACATAAAGCGATTGGAAATCATGGCGCTGCAACTTTGAGGACATCAATTTCATTTTTCGTTTGAATACATTAACTGAGCTGATCATGTCGACCATGCTTTTGTCATTTCCTTGCAACTTCCCGCGTCTATGGACTAGATACAAGAGAACTAGCTAGGACTCCCTCTGCAGTTTTCCAGTAGCCATTGTAGTTTTCATGGTAACCTAACAAAACGTTTTAGACATTATGTGATCATCTGGTTGATCACGATCAACACAGTGGGCACCATCCCTGCAGTATGCAGTCATTTCAGCACTACCCAACATCCTTTTCTCATTTTTATTTTCTCTTGTTTGCCTTTCTGCAGTCAACTGTCATCTTGCTTACGAGATGCTAATGTTGATCACAGTGTTCATTATCGCACCCTGACGATCTCAACAGTTGTGTTTTTCTGTTACAGTGCAGAGTTCTAAGTGCAAAACATTCTACTTTTGTTGCCCATGTAGGAGTGTTGGTTGCAAATTACAATTTGCATGTTGGTGTTAAACAATAGAGAGGTTGGTTTGTTCACTACTTCAAAGAGGAAGGAGTTGTTCTGCTAGACATGTGGGGAGGTATCAGCATGCCTATTTTGGAGTTTTATACTGGGTTAATTACGTTATATTTTGCATTTCGGCTCTCAGGAACTGAGGGAGCGTGTATTGAGAGGGAAATATCGGATCCCCTTCTACATGTCCACCGACTGTGAGAACCTTCTGAAGAAGTTTCTTATTCTCAACCCCTCAAAGAGAGGCAGCCTGGAAGTATGTTTCACACACAGACACATACACAGACACAGAGAGAAGTATATGTAACCACACATCATAATGAATTAATAGTAATATATATATATATATATAGAAACTGGCAGACTTTATTCACTTCACATGTATGTGTATATATATATACATGTGAAGTGAATAAAGTCTGCCAGTTTCTAATATGCCAGTATGTCCTAGGTTTGATTATAATGAGCCTTGATTTGTTGGAGAATTCGCTCCTCATTTAGACCATGCTGTATCATAACAGCCATTTCAGTGGCAAAAGCTTTTATTTCTTAGAAATGGTTAAACTGTGTGCACACTTCTTAAAGCCAGGTGCTGGACCTGAAGCAAAATTATTCAAAAAGAGAAAAAAGGAAGTTTGCGCACTTCAGCAAACTTCTTATGGGAACCTATCCTGGTAAACCAACCCCTCGTACTTCATTTCATTTTGTGCAGAGGGTCTGGCTGGTTTACCAGGCTAATGGGAACCTACCCTTAAAAAAAGATTTGCTAAGGGAGCTAAAGTGTGTGGCCCTCCTTTTTTTCTCTTTTGAAAAATTTCATATGTGCCATGTGTGTGCACTGCTGACATTTACTTCCGTGTTGCTGTTGTCCTCCCCCTCACTTCTATTGCTTTTCCTGCTTCCTTGTTTGTCTGTTTGTCTGTGTGTTAACCCAAAGCAAATAATGAAGGACCGCTGGATGAATGTTGGCTACGAGGAGGATGAGCTCAGGCCGTACTTGGAGCCTGAGCTGGACTATAACGACCCCAAGAGGACAGGTGTGTGTGTGTGTGTGTGTGCCTGTGTGTTTCTGTGTGTCTTTGTTAGTATACATGTTCATGTGGATGTACGGCCAATCCAATTGGTTTGTGCAGGACTTAATTATCTTTTAATTATGCTTAAAAACGCCTCTGCAGGTTTTGCAATGTTAAATTGTAATCACTTTTATTCCTGTTTGCCTGTGGAAATATAAACACATTTTATCCAGGAATATTACATTAGAAACCTACTTATTAACATGTTTATAATCTTTGTGTGTGTCCTTCTGTTTCCTCCCTCCTTTCTCTCTCAGATATGATGCTGCAGATGGGCTTTTCCCTGGAGGAAATCAGAGACTCTCTCGTCAACCAAAAATATAATGAGGTTACAGCGACCTTCTTATTGCTGGACTACAGAAACTCAGAGGTACATGCACTAAACCATACCTGACTTTCATCAAACACACACACACACACACACACACACATACAAGCACAAGCACACTGACACCCTTACACACACACAGACACATGCGCATCTAACCTTTCTCCCTCCCCCCTCCCATCAGTTGGAGGAGAGTGTCAATATGTCAACAAAGCCTCGCCCAGGAAGTGACCTCACAAACAGTAACGCCCCGTCGCCACCTCACAAAGTACAGCGAAGCGTGTCGTCGACTCAGAAGCCTCGGAGGGCGACAGATCAGGGTTGGTGTCTGGCAGTAGCATTTCAACTATTATCTTAGCATAAATCATTGAATAGGTTTAGACCAGTAACATGCTGGCCAAAGCTGGTAATGCTCCTCCCCTAGAGGCAAGAGACGAAACACAAAATCAAAACATTAACAAAAAATGTGGGCTGTACATTCTGTTTTAAAATACTAATACTACAGCTGTGCTATTGTTGTCAGTAGTTGAGTTTAATATATTCCCTTCAGGACCATTTCATGGTTACTTGTCATAAATTTCTTGCATATAACACCTTAAACAGTCACCTTTTGTAATTTCTGCCTACTTCTTATCCCTTCATTGTTTTGAATCTGCTTACATTTTTTTGTCTCGTCTCTGTGATGTTGCAGGTTCATATTCAAAGCGTGCTCAGGGCGACAGCAAACACACCACTGAAGACACTGGCCGCAAGGGCTCCAGCAGCTCTGCCAAGGTGCCCCCGAGTCCCATGACCTCCAGTGACCACAAGAAGAGCTCCACCCCCTCCTCTGTGAGTGCAGCCCACAGTCAGCCCTTTGTACAGTTAGGCCTTTTCTACCAGATTTTGGCCTGGCTTATGAAGGTGGTAACGTGATATGCTTACACCTGTGATTCGCAACTTGGATTAAGAAGTAATAATCCAACGCCTCATGTTCCAAAATCACTTTGTCTTTTAACGTGCTTAATACAGGTGATTTCCCTTATAAACTCATGTACCGGGCTGAGGAGTTGTGCAAAGACCTAGAATCAGCCGATAATAAGTTGCTGGAAGAGATATGTGGTACTGGATTGCTTTTGAAATCCAGTTGCCTATCACTGACGATCATTCCTCAAAGCCAAGTTTACAAACAAAGTGTTTGCTTTTGTCCGTACTTGCACCGCTTGAACAACCTGGATTAGCCAGGACCAGTTCATACTTGGACCATATGTCTAGTCTTGAGCTGATTGGCTAACAGGAATATCTTTATCACCATGTTTCTGGCTCTTTGTATTTGCAAATTTTTCTTGACCTTTTTCTCAGAACTCAATCCTGTCCACCGGCACAAGTCACAGCAGAAACTCTCCGCTCCCTGAGAGATCTACGCTAGGGGTCCACAATGGCAAAGACAGGTAGGTGATGCGTACACACACACAATCCCACACCACACACACCATATGTGGTGCAAGCATCCTCCACTTAGATATGTGTCCCTTAACAGCCCAATCACCTGCCAGTTAGCCAGTCGCTATTGAAGATCATAGTCACGGGATGAATGACTCACGCTGGACAGTTGGAAGTTTTTCAAATTACTTTGTTTATTTCAGTTGCACCCTGTTTTGTTTTCAAATACATGTATGCCCACACACGTGTGCCCAGAGACGTGTGGTCCCACACACTTACACAAGCATACAGCCACGAGCCTGATGGCCTCCTCATCTGACACCTGCAGAGGAACCCCCCCCTTGACCTCCTCCTGTCTCCCACCGCCCTGCAGTCTCCTCTCAGTAATCACCATCATCCACCTCCTCTCTCCCCCTCTCATCTCCCATCTCCACCTCCTCTGTCAGACAGGAACACCCCCTCCCCCCCAAACACACACACACACACACCTTACCACACACACATGCATATTGTCCTCTTTCTGTCATCATTTTACTCTACTTATGCCCCCCATGCCATGTTAATAAACATTAAAAGTCATCCCATGCCTTCGTGTCCTCCCTCCCCAGTGCTGCTGGGGGTTGTGGCTTCCATGTCTAACTGCTCCTTCCCTCAGGTGTGCAGTGCCTGTGCCCCCACCCGCTCGGTCATCATAATACATATACATGCTTCCTCCACACTCTTCCCTGTGCTCTATGTAATATGTATTATCGTCATGCCTTATGCATAAGCTGATGCATAACCAGGCTTTGTAGAGGGTTAGATGAGAAGGGCAATCTGCTCCCAGGAAACTCAAACTTCAACCAGTGAGCCATTATACCTTTTAACGCTTGGGGCTGCAAAAAGTAAATATCCTACCATGTATTCCTTATGCGTGTGCTCTTAACACACAGGCTATTTCTCTAATGAGCTAATAAGTTCATGAGGTTCAGCTGGTTCAGAAAATTGTTGGATCAAATATGTGGCAGCGTTTTTACTCTCTGAAATCGGGATCTTTACGTGTGTTTGATTTCCCCTCTGTTGGCTGTCGGCAGCATAGACATCCTATACGTAGGATGTCTATGGTCAGCAGTGTAGCAGTGCACCATTCATGCCACAGTATAGTGGTGTGTCCTTTTCTTGCCCTATTGTAAAGTGACGTGAAAGTAGTTCTTACGGCTGAGCGGTTTCCTGTGAGCAGTATTCCCCCTTCTTTCTTGTGGTCAGCTTTAGCGCTTTGCACCTGGTCATTCTAGTTTATTTAAGAGCTTCAGGTGTCAAGTGTATGTGCTGCTGCTGACTCCTTGTTTGTGATGTGCAGTGCAGTGTTGTAAGCCTCATGCCTTTTTCAGTCATGGTTCAAATGTAAGGTGGCCCACATGTTCCTGTGTGTGTGGTGCTCATGTGTTGTTGAGTAATTAACCAGCGCTATTTGGTGGGCTTCATGTTCCTCCCCTTTCACCCCCCCCCCTTCCCCAACACTCATCTGTTTTCTTTTTCTTTTTCTTCTTCCCACTCTTTTACTGCAGTCTTTGCTCTGTTCCTTCTTGCTTGTCACATTTCTACCTATTTGTCCTTGTCTGCTATTCTGTTTGAATGCTTGCCTGATATACATATGTATGTGTGCGTGCGTGCGTGCGTGCGTGTGTGTGTATGAATGCATGCATGCATGCCAATGAGTGATGGGACAGTTTGGCTTCTGAAGCTACAATCCATCACCACATATTTGTTCCAACCATGTGCTAAATTAGCTGCTTCTAGATTGGTTGTAGCTTCTGAATTGTTGAAATGTTTTTTTTTTTTTTTTTTTTTTTTTTGCTTTTTTGTGTGCATTTCAAAAATAAGTTCAGTTGACAAGTGATGGAGACTGTTGCTAATTCGGCTAAAGGTTTTGCACTTGGCCCCTTTTGCTCCACCCTCAGAAAATCTATGTGTGTGGTGTGTCTCCACTGCACTCTTTGTTCAATCATTGTTTGCTTTGTCTGTGTTGTAACCATCACGTATTTCCTCCCTGTGTTCCTGTCTTGCTTAAGTCCAGATCAAAGATTGATGCTATCTGGAGACTGCATGAAGAGACTGTGTGTAGATGTTTTCCTATTTGTTTCAGTGTACTCACCAATGAGTATTCCATAAGTCTTTGATCTGGGGGATATTTCAAGTAGCTTGTTTAAGTTAATTCAGAAAGCAATATACCTTCTAATAGAAGACTCTTTTCACCTAATTGTCTTATCAAAGTAATCTCATAGGACTCATATTAGGAGGTTTACCACCTAATATGAGTTAACAAACCCTAACAAGTTAGTAAACCTGCTTTCTAAAATATCCCACTGAACTTTTGTGTTCTCTGGACACAGTGTTCTCATCCTGCGTCTCTCTCTCTGTCTGTCTGTCTGTCTGTCTGTCTGTCTGTCTCTCTCTCTCTCTCTCTCTCTCTCTCTCTCTCTCTCTCTCTCTCTCTCTCTCTCTCTCTCTCTCTCTCTCTGTCTCTCTCTGTCTCTCTCTGTCTCTTTCTCTCTCTCTCTCTCTCTCTCTGTCTCTGTCTGTCTCTCTCTGTCTCTCTCTCTCTCTCTCTCTCTCTCTCTCTCTCTCTCTCTCTTCTCTCTCTCTGTCTCTCTCTCTCTCTCTCTTTCTGGCTATGCTTCTCTTGTGTCTCCTCATATCACCACTAAGCCCTGCTCTAATGAGTGTGCTGGTGCTTCCTCAGTAGTATTTGTTGAGCCCTCCTCTCCATGTGCTCTCCCCTCTGCTTTTGTCTCTGTTTCCTCTTTGTCTGTCCTTCATCCCCTACCATCCCTCCATCCCTCCCCCCTCCCCCCCAGCCCTCCATTGTGTGCTGAGTGTGGCTTTTAATCATGTTGTCCCTCTCTGCCCCTGCTCCCCGCTCACACACATACACACTTGCACGCACATGCCCTGTGCGCATGCGTGCGTGTGTGTGCATATGTGTGCGTCTGTGTGTGTGTGTGCGGTTCTCCCCACCCCCCTCAGCCTGAACACTCCTGGGTCCCGCGCCTCCACGGCTTCAGCTGCCGCTGTGCTCTCCTCATCCTCCTCCTCCTCACGCTCCCGACACCACAAGTCCCAGTCCACCTCCGCACACCCCTGCCCCACTGACCTGCACACACACCAGCGCCCCAGGCAAGTCCCATCCACAAACACACACACACAGGCTCACACACACATGCACACACACACACACACACACACAACCATATAAGGGAAAAGATCAATCGGTAAGGAGACTAAACTAGTGGAAGGATAGAGCCGGTTAGACTTGTCCTTCAGCATAGATACAATAGCTGTATGTGTACAGTAATGTATAGAGTAAGAGTGTCTTTCCCATATAGATACGCCAAAACCTTTAACAATGCCTAGCCCATGTTCCTGCCAGACAAAATGCACACAACCAAACAAGTGTCTGGCCTGTGAGTGTTCCTTTTTTACAGCCACCTCCCCTTACCAAGGCATTTCATCATGCTAACAGAAACATGTACTCAAACACCTTTAGACGCATAGCCAAACCCCTCTATGTTAACATGTTTTACATCTACACACCCCCCCAGTCTGTTTCCATTTTAAAATTGCACACATACACATGCATATGTTTGTGTACATACAAACACACGCACATGCACATTTTACACGCACAAACACATACACTCTGTGTTGTTATTCTTCAAACTGAAGGGAACTTCAACAACAGGATGTCACTGTAAGTATGGGGAACTTTCTTTGTGTGTCTACTGTGATATATGCAATGTGTTTACCATTATGTAGGCCTTTAGCGTGCTTAAAACGACAACAAAGGTATTTGTGCAGCCTGCCGCTGAGTCTGAACAATATAGCAGTGTGAACTGACCTTCCCCATAAGTCATATGACCTCACTGCTCCCAAGACTGTGGAGTAAAGTCCCTGGGACACGTAACTGTGCGTGTGGATTTAGCAGTGTTGAGTCTGTTGTGTATGTGGGTGGGTGTGTGTTGTTGCTGTTGTGACTGACTGTGTCGAGGCTTGATCTGTTGCATGCAGTGAGCTCGGGCTCTTCCGCACCTGGTTGGGGACCCTTGAAAGAAGGTACTTGAAGCACCCAAAGCCGCTCCAGCTGTTTTCCTCTTCCTCTTAGTCGACATCCCCTCCCCCCCACCTCTTGTTCTGTCAGAAGCGCTCCATCATCTGTCCTCTACCTCACGTAGAGTGATGACTATTGACCAGAAATGTCAGAGGACATATACTGGGCATCCTGTAGGTGTGGACCCACAGGGGGGGGGGGGGGGGGGACAATAAAAATACAAAATAGTCCCCAAATTTTAATTTTTCGGCCATTTCATTGGCTGTTAATGCCGAGCAGCTAAAAAACTTGAACTTTGTTCTCTCTAGTCTCTAGCGACATGGGTTATCTGCAACACAATAAAAGAAGAAATCCCTGTGGGTGCAGACTTATTGTATACCCTGTATATGTGACCATTGATATTCAGCTGTGTACAGTCCTCACTGTTGATCTGTGTGGGGGTGCTCATGTGTGGCCTTACAATGGCTTAAAAGCCTGCATGTTTAGGGAGATAATCTAATTCATAGAAACACTAAGATTTTGCTTTGAACCCCTTAGGCTCTTTAGTATTAGCCTGGTAAACCAGCCCGTCGTACTTGGTTAAATTTTGTACAGAGGGTCTGGAGTCGCTGCCGTTGAAATTCATGTATGCGGACCAAGCAAATCCTAGCGAATCAGCAGACAGAGGAGTGTTTGTGAGCAATGACGTTGACTTTGTATTCGACATTTGAATTGTAGTGCGTAGACAGGCTAATTGCATATGTGGATGACCAGAAGTTAGTGATTGGTTAAAGGCAGAGCCACTTGTTTTAAACTTCAGCACACCTCCAGGAAGAAATCGTTTCTCAAAGCAGCACTGTCAGACCCTCTGTCCAAAATGAAATTAAGTACGAGGGGCTGGTTTACCAGGCTACCTTAGTATTACAGTGATGTCAGCTCACATGCACTACTACATCCCTAAATAAATCACCATTGATTTAATATCACGTTCATATTTTATTTAACGTCAGTCAGTCTGACCCACCCCACCCTCCACTAAGGCCCATTCACACCAACAACTATCACAATAGCGATAATTATAACTATAACGACATGATTGTCCACATTAAAGAACCATATTTTAATACCAAGATTCTCAACTTCATTGAAAACAACTAAGAGAGACGGAGATCTGGTTAATTCTAACGGAATATGATTGGCTGTAGTGTTTTTTATCATTTACCAAATCGCTCTGAAAGTAATCCGACCGATATCATTCAGCCCCGTCATTGTAGTTAAGGTGTGAGCTCCGCTGTTTGCTAAGGTTAGGCCGATGTATAAAAACACATCGTTATAGTTGTCAGTGTCTCTGCGGTTCTTGGTGTGAAGGGCTCTTTGCCCAACGATGATGGAGCCATCTGACAGGAGAAGGACAAGAGGTGCGTTCTGATTGGCCGCTATGTGTCCCCATTGGTCTCCTGTGTTGCCAGACTGTGTAACATGCGTACCTGGCTGTGAGCAGGCATGTCACGTCACCTAGAGACGGAGACACATCGCCACAATGCGCTCTGGAGTCGGAAGCGGGTGCCGAGTGTGTGTGTGTCTAGATTAAACTCCTAGCCTGTTGCCTTAGTGCTCTCAGGCTCCCAGTGGGGATAGCTTTCCTGTGTGTGTGTCTGTGTGTGACTTTGCATCTGTGTGTGCAGGTGCCTTTCAAGAACCCCCGTTTTGTTGCCCTAGAGCTGTAAATAGCGGTCAAGAGTGTAGTAAAAAGTTGCCCTCTCTCATTGGCCTTAGTCTGTGTTCAGCAGGTCCTTTCCCAAAGCTGTTTTGTCAGTGTGACACATTGAAATCCATTGTGATCTCTTATTTAGACATTTTAGGTGTTGTGTTTTTGTTGATTTAAGGGATATGGATTATAGCTATTAGTTTTCATGATTGGCCTATTTCTGCCACAGATGTTGGTCTGTATGGCACGAGCTTGATCAGCTGCCAGGATCAGGAGAGTTTGTACTGTTGTGATGACCAGTAAAGTGCACAGGTGGAATGTAGAAAATATTCACCAAGGTGGTTTTGTTTTTTATTGGTGATCCACAAACACAAAGATGAACAGAACAAACTTGAAAAATTTATTTCTTACCTGGTAATTGATTTCTTACAATATGATTTCTTACCTGGTGAAATAAAGATGTAATATTGATGGTAACAATGAAGGTGTTTTGAAGATGTTTTCTCTCTGTGTGTTGGAGTAAAATTGCACATGTGGTGTGAGGGACAGCCTGGCAGAAGGGTTTCCAGGCGCATACACTAAGCGCTTGAGTCAGACACAAGGGCTCATCTTGTCCCCTTCATCCTGGGCGTTGCATAACCGCACACAGCTGCAGAGGGGATGGGGCTACAGGAGCACTCAGCTTAAGTGCTCCCTCTCGTGCCTGCTCATAACACTCGCTGACACTCGCCCCCAATCAAGCCTGTGACTTTCTTTATACTCCAGTAGAAGTTAGTGGAATATGGGGATGAGTTTGGTATTCAGTATGGATTCGGTATTGATAAGTTTTATTTACAGAAATTGGGTTTGGTGGATGTACTTTTAAAATCTCACGTGTGTCATGTAGTAGGCTGTAGTAGGGTGCCAATGCATCTGTGATACAAAAGAGGCCTAGCAGTTTTTTTTTTTTTTAAATCAATCCATGAATGCGAGATTTGGACACAAAACTAACTTTACTTTTCCCGTTTTTTTATATTTCTCCTATTAAACTTGGGTGAAAAAAAACAACCCTTTCTCATCAACACAGTGCCCCCCCATCAAGGGCCCCCGGCGCTTCCCCCTCGGCCCACAACATCAGCGCAGCGGCGGGCGACCGCACCAACTTCCCGCGGGGGGTGGCCAGCCGCAGCACCTTCCACGCGGGCCAGCAGCGGGGGGCTCGGGACCAGCAGGGCTCGCCCTATCACGGCCCGCCCGCCTCCCCGTCCCTCTCCCACGGCAACAGCCAGCAGAGGCGGCCCGCCGCCTCGGGCATCTTCAGCAAGTTCACCTCCAAGTTTGTGCGCAGGTGAGTCGAGTCTGAACGCGTCGGAGCGAGAGGTGCGTGGGCCGTTACGGGAAGGTGATTCTCTGTGTGTTTGCGTGCTTGCGTGTGTGGGTTCGTGGGTGGATGCTGGGGGTGTTGTAGCTACCCTTATGTGCCATCCTGATAGGGGGTAGGCGGTGACAAAGCGGCTGCTCTTTGAGGATATTTGCAGGTCTGTCGGGGCTTTGGGCAGCTAATGCAGGAACAGACAAGAGGGGCTTGAAGTAGAGGAGAGAGGTGGACAAAATTGGCTTGCGAAAATAAAAGTCCTACCATGTGTTCCTTACTTCTGCTTGTGCTCTTAACACAGGTGATTTCATTAATTAGCTCATCTAACTGGCTGGAGAGTTGTGACCATAAAGATCAGCTGGTTCAGTACTTTGGCTTAAACAAACAATGTGGCAGGACTTTTAGATTCTGAACCACGGGTGTCCACCTCTCCACTAAGGGTTTTTATGACAGACAAGTTGCACTCATTCTCACACCTCCACTTCTGTCCACCAGTGGTGAGGGGTAGGGTTTTAATTGTGTGTGTTATGTGCTGTGTGTGTTATGTGCTGTGTGTGTGTGTGTTTTATGTGTTTGCCTGTCCTCTGGCTCTGTCTGGTCAGGTTCTTGCTTGCACTCTTTTATGTGTTTTTTTATGTGTGTCTGTGTGTGGTATGTTCCTGGGTCTACTGAACTAACTGTTTTTCTGACTTCATCGGTCTTTACACATTGACATTCGCACACCTCAAGTTTCAACTGCATCCTCACGCACTCTGCGATTCAGTCCAAGCGCTGCACGTCCACTCAAGGTCACGTCTTCAGTAACTAAACCTGCCACAGCTCCGTCACTGCCTTCCCCACTGGCACACAGAGAGCCTAACAGGCTTTGGAAGATAGGACTGCACTCTACATCTCAGGAAATTTGCACGACTCACCTTCCCCTACCCACACACCTGGTGGAACAAGCATATAAATTAAAATTTCCACTCTGGAAACCAGTTTTCAAACACATTGGCCAAAACAATGTTGAGCTGTTTTGATTGTGACTACATGTCAACCAAATGCAACAAGAAATTGGAACCAAATGTTTGACTTGAAGAAAATGTTAATTTGGAACAAAATTGGGATAGAATTGCATCCATATTGGAGAGATAATAAGCACAAAAAGCATGCTTATGTGGTGTGACAAGGTATACATTTTAATAACTGCTCACCAATATCGGCAGTCAGTCAGGATTTGGCAAACTCACTGGAATGTCATTTAAGCTTCCCACTTTTGTTAGACTACTGCAAAATGAGAAACACCAGGAGACTGATGCATACACGGCATTTGCTCACACACATATGTATTCTCTTTAGGCGTTAGTGTCTTAAGCTCCCATGAACATACAAGCCTTTCATCATCCCTAAGTGGTGCGCTCCATTCCGCTGAAGAAAAAAAAAAAAAAGGTTCCACATTCCACTTCCACAGTGCAGCACCTCCTGGGTAACCATGGTGACTGCGGAGGTATTGCTTTGCAGTGGCACTATAAATACACATGGCAGGGACACCTTGGCGCGATCGTGCCAGCGTTGCAGTGTTGCGTGTATGTGTGCATGCAGCCGGTTGGGGGTGGGGGGCAGTGGCCTGGACATGCCAGGAGTCGCATTTCAGCTCTGTCACCGCAAACGCCACAGTTTTCCCACCGCCACCTCACGGCCTGACCTCAGCTCATCCTCCTGGAGTAGAGGCTGGGATGGCTGCAACACACACACACACACTACTTTGTGTTTGCTCTGCAATGATTAAGATTATCATTTTATAGAATAATTCTTAGTTGGTAGTTAACTTCCACGTGAGGTTCTCAAAAAAGACTTTAAAATCAATAGGACCCTGTTGGTAGATGCATTTGAATACACACACACATCGCACACACACACTTGTCAGACAAACTCTTTGGCAGAAACACTGTCTATTTTGGTCCTATTGGTTTTGATCATGACTATGAAAGACAGGCAGCCCTTGTAATTTAAACAGTGGTGTTTTTCACTCCTGTGCTCTTAAGGCTTCATCCACATTATGGCCTTTCTACCATTACCTAACCAGAAATTACCAGAAATTACCTTCTATTTAGAAATAGTAATGTGGGTCACTAATGGAACCTTAGGCAGACTAATGTGGGTGTTGCCTTATTTACAGCTTTGTCACATTTTCTTTATTTCCATTGTGTTGATGTTTGCTATAAAACGGGCACTTTCTGTCCAATCTCTACAGTCTGGTATGTACATTTAATGAACTAATACAGGAGTTGTGAACAGGGGTTATATATGTAATGAGCCTTTAACCAGTTGTGACTTAAGAGAGATGGTTTTCAGTGTGCATTTTATTTGCCTTGTTGCCTACACACACACACACACACACACACAGTATTGCTGTTATGATTACTTTTTTTTACTTTTTGATTGACCTTTATTTATTTATTTATTTTTATTTTTTGTAGAAATCTGTCATTCAGATTCCCCAGAAGGTAGGCAAAAGACAACGATAACCCCTCTCCTAAGAGACTTTTTGTTTGAAAAAGTGAATTCCCTTCTCCCCCCCTTTTTTGGTGTTCCATGCAGCTTTTTTCCCCTCATTTCATTTCTTTTTTTTTTTTTGTTTTTTTTTTTTGTATTTTATTTTCATTTGGTCGTGATCTCTTTGGCTTATTGATCCCTCTCCGTTGTATCCACTGTGGTTTGGCCTCCTTTGGTTGCCTCCTGTTTGTGACATGTTTCATGGCAGCACTAACAATGCTCCTCTCGCCACCTCCCCTCACAACTCACCCACCATTACCCTAACATCCAAAGTGGACCTTCTCCCTCTCCTCTCCTTTCCTCTCCCTCCCTCCATCCCTCCCTCTGTCCGACCAATATCTTGGCCTACCTCGTTTAGCCTCCCTCTCATGTTTTCCCGTCCTTTATCTTGTGGACCTGAGTAAAACTTGTCCTTTTTTTGGCCTCACTTATGGCGTGGGGCTTGTTGTGAAGTCCCTGTTGTGTTTTTGTGAGTCCGTTCAGGTGGGGAAGAATAACAAAAACATATGTTATCAAGGTATGGGGGAGACTGACCAACACGGCCAAAATTGGGTGATGGTGTAACGGTTTTGTTGTTATTTTTTCTTTTTAATCATAACAGTGCTGAATAGAGTGATATCTATGATGCGATAACCCCACTCATCCCAGAAATTCCTTTAGGCTTTTTCAATCAATGCTGCGCTGTTCTTAAGTGCAGTCCTTTGAGCGAACGTAAATTTCCTGGATAGAGCTGGAGGTGTGTGGGGGGCAAGGAGAGGGTGATAAAGGAGCTCCAGCTCTCTGTTGTTTACCAGCCAGCCGCTGCCCTGCCCCGCTGCACACCCAACCACTTTTCTTCCTGCCACTGGTCCTCCTCTCCTCTAACACGGCATCAGCTGCTGCACCTGCGGCCGGCCTGGAGCTCTGCTGCAGCACTAAAAAAGCTCCACTCACTCACGCTCGCCCCAAACACTTCCACACTGTTTATGAAGCACCCATGGATGTGCTCTTGGCCAGAGAAACCCATCCATGGCGCACTGTTGTAATCAAGTCTGTTTTATGTTCCAGGGACAACTGAAGCCCACATGTCGACTTTTCACAAATGAGCGCTCGCACTCCCTCCTTAGTAATTTAATGGATAAAGCTTAATTTGAAATGGAGGCAAAAATACAGTAGTCTTTAATACATTTTAAATATGACTGCTAATTAAAGATGCTAGTTTTGTCAATGTTTACAGGACCCTTGAGTTATATCATCCAACAGGGGGCGTAGTTGCACTCCCTGTTTTACTTACAGGCATGATGTCACTTTCAGACCTTTGGCATTTGATTGTTTTTTTGGTATACTTTTAGAAGAAACTGAGAATTTTCTTATAATGTTTGTACATCTGAAGCTAGTGTAGTAAGTTTCACGCAAAACAAAAAAAAGCTGACAAATACTCTTTTCATTTTTTTTATATCTTTTGTAATTTAATTTGTAGGCAAAGCGCAAACCTCAAACCTTTAATTCCTTGAATACTCATATTTGACCAACTGAAGAGGTTAATCAGAAATAGGAATAGGAATGTGAAAATACCAAATACTGTATGAGGCAAGGCAATCAATTATCAACCAGGTAGTCAAAGCCATCGTCTTACACGGTCAGAGGTGGAGATTCCAGCTTCAGAGAGTTAATACCCTGCTAAGTATTGAACCAACCTCTCATTGGACTTTAAGTGAACCCCTGTGGGATCCAAAAGTGATCCAATTTGAACTGTGCTGCATGATGTACTGATGTGGAGACAAGGTCTGTCTGTACAAAGACACAGACTTATTGTTTGTTTGGCCCATTGTATTTAAAACCTAATGAACATTACAGGCTGCTAATCAGTGCATTTGTTAACTACAGTATTTAATTTCTGCTGTAATTCACCTTGGTAGTTTGGTTGTAAACCTGACAAGTTTGTGTCTGTGTTTCATCTACCAAAAAAAACTCCACTTTAATTTGTATATCCCTTCACCTTTAGTAGCCGAGCAAGCTGAATCAGATATCTGGCCTGTGTTTGGATGTTTACCCTTCCCTGACCACAGACCTCCCAAAACATTTACCAGTGACCCCTTGTTTCATGTCTTGCTGTTGAGTTTGAGTCAGCCTGTGTTATTTCTGTGTGTATGTCTGTGTGAGTGCATGTTGCTTCATGTGCCTTTTCATTTAGGTGTCTCGTGTGGCTGTGTTTGGTCTGTCCGTTCGTCAGTGTGCTTGGGCTAGAGTAGTGATGGGGCGACTCAATGGTGTGGTCCCATACTGCAGATGCCTGAGTCATTCTCCAACTTCCCATCTTAGTCCATTCCTTCTCATTCCATTCTACATCATCACTTCCTCCTCCAGATCATTTCATCTCCATTTTAATCAAACTACCACAGCCTCATCCATTTCAGAACTGTGCTCTCTGTTGTATCTTAGTACACCTGAGACCAGTGTCTTGAGCTTTTTTTTTTCTTTTTTTTTTTTTCGTTTTGGTCTTTAAAGCAGTAAAGTACATTCCCCACAGCAAAGACTGGGAGAATGGGGTCTTGTGCTGCAGGCAGTGAATTGTGATCTCAGTATCATTGTCACTGTTCTTGTCAGAGCTGTGCAGACACCCAGTTAAAAAATAAAAAAATGTAGTTGATTACGATATGGACTGGAGGTTCGGTTCTGTGGAATGGAATTGGGAATTGTTAGGAGGGGGAGGTTTTTTATGTGGTGGTGGATGTCTCAAAGTCCATAATGTTAGAACCCCTCCACCTTTCCTCTCGGATGGTGGTAGCAGTGGGGAAAAAAAACCCGACACTAAACTTCTGCCAATTTTTCTTAAGGAGTCCATATGAGGCAGAGGGTCGGGAGGAAGGGAGCAGGTGAGACAAACAAACAATTTAGCAAAAAGCATGTGACAGAAAAAGCAGCCTGAAATCAGACCAAATCAGTTAAAAGGGAATGTGGGAGCCGTGATTGGCCAGAAGAGAGAAAGCTGATAATACACTTAAATTGAATCCAGGAAATGGTGAGGGTGATAAAGAATCCAATTGTAATAAATTATAAGCTTGTAATGACTGGATATGTGCATGCAGCTCTGGGCCATAATGTGTCTGATTTGCTGTAAATAAACTTTGTGTGTGTGTGTAACATGACATTAAAAAAAATCCTATTTAATTTTCTACTTGTGTATATAACAAGAAGCCATTCTCTCTGATTCGATACACATATCTGACTGCCAGAGTTGTGCTCTGATCTTTAGAGGTCCCAGAACAGACCAGATCCTTAATGGCGTCATCTCAGAAACTGTTTAACCACTTAGTTGGTCGAGAAACCTGAGTGTAACTAACAGTAGTCTTTACCACTATTCCTAAATACAGAGTAATATCATTTGTAAGGCATTTTTGGCTTAAAACGCTATAGATTGTTTTCAATGCAATTTTTTTCAAGAATTAACCGATATCAGAGCTTCAGTCATTTAGTAGAGAATGGATAAATGCTTAAAGTTACACACACACACCTGTTAACTCACTCATGCCCCTTGTTTTTGTTACTGACTGTTTTTATGTCTCCTCTTCAATCATTTGGACTGTCTCATTCCTCACATCTCTCTTTCTCATACCTCTTACCTCTCTCGTTGACCTGTCTTTCATTCTTTCTCATCTGCTTTCTCCCTTTATGCCTCTCTCTCCCTCTTTGTCTCTCTGTCCCCCTCCCTCTCTTCTCCCCCTACCTCCCTCTTCTCTGTCTCTCTCTCTCTCTCTCTCTTCCTCCCTCTCTGCATCACCCCCTCCTGTCCTGCAGGTCCATGCTGAGCAGCACGGTGGATAAGTCGGAGAAGGGAGGAGGCGGCGGCACCCTGGGCTCCGGGGGCGACGAGAACAAGGACTCGTTCAGCTCCTCGTCCCCCGGCAGCGGCACCCCGCCGCCGGCCTCCTCTCTGGCGCCGCCCCCCTCCTCGGCCGGAGGCCCTCCCGGCGGCGTGGGCGGGCTGAAGGACCAGGCCAAACCGCGCTCGCTGCGCTTCACCTGGAGCATGAAGACCACGTCGTCCATGGAGCCCGGTGAGATGATGAAGGAGATCCGCAAGGTGCTGGACGCCAACAGCTGCGAGTACGAGCTGCGTGAGCGCTTCATGCTGCTGTGCGTGGCGGGAAACCCGGCGCGCGACGACTTCGTGCAGTGGGAGATGGAGGTGTGCAAGCTGCCGCGCCTCTCCCTCAATGGCGTGCGCTTCAAGCGCATCTCAGGCACCTCCATCGCCTTCAAGAACATTGCCTCCAAGATCGCCAACGAGCTCAAGCTGTGAGAAGAGGGAGGAGGGAGAGGGAGAGGGCTCGGACGCAGGATAGGAAAGACTGAACAAGCAGGACGGGGAAAATGAGTGGAGGATGAAAGCAGCACCGCTGTTGCACAGAGTTAGTAGTTTAGGGCAGCAGCTGACTTTTCTCGGACTGCTTGGTTTAGAAGAGGAGAGAAATACGGTGTGGAATTTAGTCTAAAGGCTCCATTTGAGGCGAACGAAAAACAACGGTTGTGTTGGGTCCTCAACATGTGATCTGTGTTTTTTGTTTTGTTTCTTTGTCGCTGCCCCCATAAGAAATTATTTTGTATATTTTTTTTTTCCTCATTTTTGTGAATAGTTTTCATTTAAGCTCAGGCTTGCGCTTGGGTTGGAGAATCACTACATCAGTGTTGTAGGGTGAAGCGTGTGGCGTCTGGGGCGGTAGAGGTGAGGGGGGGACTCCTGTGGGGATGTGCCGTGCACTGTGGTGGTCGTGGCGATCCAGAGAAGTGCAGCTGTGTGTGAGACTCCCACACGCCCTCTGAACCTCACTCCTTCCGCACCCGGCAGCAGCTCATCCGAAGCACTTCCACAGACTGAAACGCCTCATTGCTGCGAATGTGTTTTTCTGTGTGATTTCATGCGCTTATTGGTGACCAGGTGGGCAAAACAGAGGTCTTATCTGCCTTCCCTCGTCTCTGCCTTTACTGTCCCATAAACACACACTCCCACACACACACATATACATACACACACACACACACAGATTCACACCTTCAGATCGCCAAAACACTTGATCACCTTCCCGTGCTCACATTATCTGAAGGTTATTTAGTTTGTCTCGACTTTTGTGTTTCTTTTTAGCTCTGTCTTGCTGGGTTTCACTGGATTTTTAGAGTTCAGTTATTTTTTGCCTTTTTGTTGTTCATTTTGTGAGTAAAGATGAATTGAGCTGAGAATCAGAATGTATTTCATAAGTATTATGGATGATTGGTGATTTGTGGTCTGTTGTCGAGAAGCAATTATTACAGTGATCGTTTAGGTTTCACCACCACCACCTCTGAAAAGAATGTCTGAGGATGTTTAAAAGTAAAAAAAAAAAAAATACACAAAATGAAAACATCTCAATTTTGCCTCGTTTAATGTCTACTCGCCACAAAATGTGTGAGGGGGAGGAGAAACAGTCATCCTTACACTCTTGCACCTCCATGGCCATGCTCACAACCCCCCTTTTGCTGATCACTTGAACTCCCCACCACCTCCAGGAAACCCAGGACCCTCCCCTCTAAAGAACGTTTAGTGACTGGAGGACCCGCGACTTGACACTTATCTTCCAGGAGCCCCATGCGCGCACCGTCTCGTCTCCCAGCTTTTGATGCCCCCCTCAGCCTTGGGCTCTCTCCAGCTCCCTGCCATGAGAAGCTTGTGCTCTGCCTTCCAGTGCAATGGATGCCCAACATGTCATCAGCATTAATGTTGTTGATTATAATTGTTGTTATATCACATTTCGCTGTAATTGTATTTTTATGAAAGAAAACTAGAGGCGGTGTGTGTTTGTATGTGCGTGAACAAGAGAGGGAAAGACTGAGTGTTGAATGAGTGAGTGAACAAGAGTGGAGGAGAGGGAGAGTGAAGGATTTTGCTGTGTGTGTGTGTGTGTGTGTGTCAGACAAAGTGAAAAGGCTGGGGCACCAGCAACCCAAAGACCTGTCATAGACGTATCTTGAACATGCTGATTGTATGAGGATGGCAGGAAGACCACAGTGAAATATACCACACATCAAGATTAGATCACTTTACTACTGGTCACTTCTTTTAAATATCTTATTTAGTTTTTTTTTTTTCTACGACATTTTGTTGATCTAGTTTTGGTGTGATGTCAAATAGACAGTATAGACTGGCAGGGACAAAAGCACAGAGTGGAGAATGACAGAGACAAATGGTGGCACTGTGTGTGAGTGTGTACGTATGTGTGTCTGTGTGTGAGAGGGAGAGAGAATCGGAGTGCGAGAGATGGATTGTGTATGAGGTTGTGTACGTGTTCAGTTACCTGTACATGCATGCATCATCCTCTAATTCGGAGGTAAAAGGAGGGTAGGTTCAACATTGACCTGTCAGAGATTATAGTTGGGTGGGGGGAACGGTAGGGTCAGCTCTATCAGCTAACAGTTTTTGGGGTACCTGTGCACAACTGTATATTTTATATCTTCTCTGATGATGATCTCTCTCTTTTTATTTTCAATACATTTTTTTGTTGTACTCTCAAATGATCGTTGTCTATGGTGCTGGGAATCGCATTGTTATATTATTGTTGTTATTAATATTATTTTCTTCAGGGTTGATTTTTATTTCAAAATTTTTCATTGCTGTAATTTTTTTTCAATGATTCTGTGTCAAGACTCTGAAAACGGCAAAGGGTTAGAGAGAACGGGGTGTGATAAATGACTATTGTTATTTTTTTTGCAGAGATGATGGTTATGATCGATTCAATGATAGTAATAAAAACAAATGATACTTAAAAAAATTAAAACAGGTTGCGTCAATATTCACGCAAAAAAAGAATGTGATTCTCTTCTCTCTTTTATGACGGTCTGATGTTAAGGATCTGTGAAAGTGGTATGTTCCATCAGAACATTGTCCTGAGTAACTTGAAATGAAAATGTCCTCCCTAAAGTTTGGCACCAAATCGACACGTTCGGTCTTCTCTGTTGTTAAAATATCTTCATGCTGCATCATTAAAACTCCAGCATCTCTGATCTTTATAAGTGTGTGGCAGTTGTGCTTTTTAAGATTATACTTTGGAAGATTAAGTATGTACAGGTCTTTGAACACTTTTATACTAATATTTTTGATATCAATATTTGTGGTTGAATGCTAAGGCCTTTGCAGGTCTCTACTCTTCATGTGCACTAGTGGATTTACACAACATAAAAAATCTGAGCAAGTTATAAATGTGTATTTTAGCAAGACACACATGAGGTTTTCTCATACTTTATGGTATGTATTGTAATTTATTACACCTTCAAAACTTTTTGACACATTTATTCCTTTAGTTGATTTTACTTACAACGGCACACCCATCACAAATTTAGACAGGTAGTTCTAGTTGGTGAACTCACCTGTGTAAAGTAGGGAGGCAGAAATGTCACCCATGGCAGCCTGGATTCTTACCTCTGCCCTGACATTAGCGCAACTTTTAGAAAATCTAACAAGGAACCGATCCAGCTGTTCTACTACAGACTAAACAGGTGATGGTGATGTATGAGAGCTTCCTCTGGGGAGTCAGGGCCACAGGCCTAGTCATTTTATGTGATCATAAAGAACTGTCAGCCAGAACATCAGCTCAGTCCACTCTCAGGTAGTCACTCTGGTCAATTTATTTGCTCAGGTGAACCACAAAAATGAGTAGACAACAGGTGCTGTGCTCTTCTTGCCAGCTGAAAGCCATCTTCAGTAAGGGTATGGCGGATCACTCTGCTAAGGACGTCCCTCACATATGGAGGGATATTGAAATATTGACTTTTAAAGAGCCACATGGCCTTCATTCAGAGATCATCTGCAGACCTCTGAGAAGTTCATTCACCATAAGGAGACCTGTTCTTCACAGTATATCTTTACATGACTGACTACTGGTCGGTACTGGCTAGACAGTTATTTTGCAGTGCACTTCAGGGTTCTGATCAGATTTTATACACTGATCACACAAGCTAAACTCACTATTATGACCTAACTAAAATCACTGAGGGACACTGATTATATTTAAGTAAATTGCATTAATAGTGTCTTTCAGCTGACAACAAAGGATGTCACAATGTTGCACAAACAGCCTAGTATTTTCATCCTAAGGAAGTGTGGAGTAGCCTTACAAAAATATTTCTATTTCTATTGGTAAATGGTGCAGTTCTGACAGCTTGATGAAACATTGTACTCATCTGATGTCTGTTTCAGGTCTTTCCCTTTTAGCACCTGTTTACATTTATGTTTATACATCAGAACTATTCTAAACTGCATGTGAACCTATAGGAATGGGTAAAACTTTATGAAAAATACAGGACTATTCAGAAATAGAATTTTAACCATGCCTTCACATTGGCACAGTTTGGTAAGAATACATTAGTTGCATACAATATAAACACACTTTTGGCCATTGGTCTTTATTCTAAAATGGAGAAATAAAACTAAGTAAAAAAAGTTTCTCACATTACAAGCAATTCCAGTTTCACATGTAAACAGTCCTCACACAAGAGTTCAAAAAAGCAGTCTAAAGATCAGTCCAGCTACCAGCTGTTTGGCATTTCCATCTGTAACTATCAGAAGGACTTGCAATCTATTAGTGTGTCTGTGTGCACACCTTGCAATCAAGTAGTTTGGGTCATTTTAGTGCTCAGTCATTATCAATCAATCATGTAACTGCTAGCTTAGACTACCTACCTGACAACAGATTGAAAAACTAATAAAAAATACATATATTAAAGGTAGAAAACAAAACAAAAACAGGGACAACTGTATCACTTACTAACATTACATGGCTCTTCTATGTTGAGTGTCAGTTACCACACGGGTGCACACACTTCTCTTTTTCCTGACAACTGACACACTTTGGAACACTGTGCATGTGTCTCCTTGCATTACACACAGTTCAACATGTTCCACTGTTGCCATAGAGATATGAGGTGGCAATGGTGGGTGGGAGGTCTGTTCAAGCCTGTTGTCATGGCATCCTTCATTTCCACGACTATCCAGTGTATAGGCTCTGAAGGCTTGGGTTGTTGTTGAGGAAATTTTGGTTACGAGTTCTGTCTTTGATTGAACAGCTTTGGCAGGGTCACAGGATTTGGCCCGGTAACAGAGGCTTCTGAAACTTGATAAACACCACTTGTGGTTACCACGGAAACAGCCAAGTGAGTGCATAACGTGGGAGTGGTTTGGTCTCGTTGTGCCTGACAAGGCTGTGAAGACTTGGTGTCGCTGTGGAGAGCTGATGCCGTGGTCATGGCCGAGGTCGGTACCACAGCAAAACGTGTGAGAAGAATATAAGATGGAGGAAGAGAAAGAGGAGGGATGTGAAACAGAGAGGAAGACAGAAATAGAGAAAAAATAGACAGAGGTTTAATGGGAGATTTAAAGGATTTGGAGCATAGAAAGAGAAATTAACAAGAAAAAAATTAGGACACCACTCCACTTGGCTGAGATACAGTGAGCTGCTGAGTGTATGAATTTGTGTGTCAATGTGTCATTCCACAACACCCACCACCTTGAGGAAGCTGCCCCCTAATCACACCGTTAGTGGCTCTGAGGGGGATCCACCTTCAACCCTACCAAAGAGGGGGGCAGCTGGTTTGCCGAGGTCCCACCAGAGCCCAGGGAGCTCCGTAGCCCCCCCTGCGGGCCACCAGAGGCCATTGCGGGACGGATGAGGGGCGGTGGTGGGTGGTTGTGGGGGGTGCGGCTCTGGAGAGGCCTGGTCTGCAGAGGTGGGGGCTGTCGCAGGAGGCTGGGGGGTGCGGAGGGGGGCGCAGGACGCAGTAGTGGAGGAGGCTGGGTCAGGGGTGGAGGGGTCTTGGTGGTGCCTGAACTCGCCCCGGAGGAGGGGGATGGCGTCCCTGACTGGGACAGGGGGGAGACGGTGTCCATCTTCATCTGAAAAGAGAAGAGAAGATGCGTTCATGCACAGGAAGGTATGGTAACAAATCCACGCAAAGGAGTTGAGTGTATAAGCTTGACAACATTAACTGTTCACTTCTTCCCAGTTAACAGAGAAGGGAAACCCCAACTTTAAAAAGTAAAAGTCCAACCATGCATTAGTTCCACCTGTGCACCTAAATATTTGCCTTGCTGAAAAGTTGTGGTAATCAAAATCAGATGGTTTACTGAATAAATGGATTAAATCTGTGGCAAAACTGAAGCATTTTATTGAAGCCATACCTACAAATTGTGCTTTAACCAGAAATGAGAGAAAACACATGAATCCAGACCAAAGACGATGAGTGGAACATGTGTAATTTGTTTGTCTTAAATATCTTAATCTCAAAACGTTTTGGACCATTCTGTAGACCACCTTATGAGGCCAAATGTCAGTTTCAGTGAGCTTTAATGATGATGATTCTGTTCATACCTCTTCCTCTTCCGTTCCTCCCATTCCATTCAGCTCCTTAATGGCATCCAAATTCCCATTGTTCCCTTGGAGAACTTCCTGTTCGGCCTGCCACTCCCGCAGCACCTCGTCCAGGTTAAAGCGCCGCCGGTAGCTGTTGAAGAACGAGCTCACCTGGGCCACCGTCTTGTTCCCAATCACCTCAGCGATGGCCACCATGTCCTTCCCGTAACGTCGGATTGCTACAGGGAGAAGCCGACCAAGCCAGAAGTTATGCATTGCCATCATGTTGACTTGCTATCTCTGTTAAAAGTGCTGGTAGAAGTGTTTATGCGCCGTCTTTTATTGCTGCGGGCACAGGTGCACAATCCAGCTTCAGACAGTAAAAACCCTGCCACATACTGCATCAAAGCATTTTTTGAACCAGCTGATCCTAAGGAGCACACAGGCAGGTAGATCAGTAAATTCGCCTGTGTTAACTGCACTGGGAGAAGGAAAACATGGCAGGTTCTTCCTTCCTGGTGCAAAGGTCTCCACCTCTGGCTGCTTTTTAACTACAACTGATCGTCCCAGATCTGACCACCACTCAGTGTCTCTTTCTATGCCCCAGCTCAAGCTGTGAAGCAGCAATGCACCAGGCATTTCAAATCAGTTACATCAACACATAATGTCTAAGGACAGTGGCATTTGAAAGATCAGATTGCATTTCACAGAGGTGTCTGTGATGACGATGCTCATGTTTCACACAATTAGGGGTAGAGAAGTCCACCACTTAGCCAGTGAAACTCCATTACGTACGAAAAAAAGACCTTAAACAGCAACACAGGCCTCTATACTTACTACACAACTTAATATATAGTTTTGGACAGCATTTTCACTCACTCTTGAAGGTACTACTTTGCCTACATCAGATTTAAGCTATAGTGCTGTGAGCAGGGGATATGTTGGGATCAATATGTGAACCCCAAAATCCACAGAAGACCTCAACACAGAAAATTATCTAAAAAACTCCCTGTTACGTGCCATGTTCTGCTACCTGTTCTGTGGCTGTTTTGGACTGAGCTGCTGCCTCTGCTCCTGCTCTGGGCTGTCGTGCTGCTTTTGCGTGTGTTACGTTTGGTGTGTCAACATTGACGGCTACTTGAAACTCTGTTCATTAAAGGATTGTTGGTTCAAAACTAAACTACACCATATGAATAATAACAAAATAAGTTAAAACATACTGGGCTTGTTAATCAAAAGATTATTCAAAACGCTTTTCATTCTCAGACCTTGACTGCTTTCCAACCCCTGGTGTGAAGCGCACTCAAATCTACTTTCAATGATTCAAATGAAGAAATTCCAGAGAATGAATGAATGATTGTGGGGCTATTTAATGAAGTGGGAGCAAACAGGCTGATATGTTTGCCAATCATTTGCAGAGTGAGTATGCACACATCAGTTCAAACACACTTCACAGTTTTGCTTAACCGAAGCCTACTGAGCCAATTTAATTGTGCTTTGAATAATCTGATTAATTATTTATTTACCTTAAGGTGCACAAATGCCTTTCCAGAAAGTTTGTTTAAACCTCAAGTATAACGGTATAACGGTCACGGGCCGACTCACCCTGCACAGCCAACAGCTGCTCCTCTGTGGTCCAGCGCGAGTTGATCTTGGGGTTCGGCTACAACACACAAAGACGGGCAGAGGAGTGTCAAATGCGACTGAATGCAATTCAGTCACAAAACTATGGTCTTATGCTCATAGACTGTGTATATGAGAACTGGACAACCCCTCTGTGATGTCACGCAAAGACTTTCTCACAGACCGGAGGATGCCAAAATTGACGGTTTCATCTCGTCAAACTAATGGATCCCACCCCACCGCCACCCCCAGAGTAGTCAAAGACACCAAACCCATTTTTTGAACCAGACTGTAAATACGTTTATTTTTGCTGTGAAAACGTACTTTTTAAAGGAGAACTTCGGTGTAAAATGAAAATTGGCATGTTAAAACATCATACCAAGTTGGTATGTGTACGGAGGAGCAAAATTGATTTAGCCTGTTGCATTCAGAGTTTAACTATTTTTTATCGTTTGTCCCAGAAGGCTAACAATGGAAGTGGTAGGTGCCCTTAGACGAAGCACGACGGCTACGCTATTTTTAAACCATTAAAACAGCTCGAAGAAACTCCACACTCCATCGGTAGTACAACAAAGGCCCTGACATTAAAAACGAGGCACTGAGAACTTTGTAAGTGCAGCTGCCAACATTACCGTACAATTTAAATGGCTGAAGCTGCCACTTCATGTCTACAAATGTCTATGTTATACTGGGCTGATTCCTATATGTGCTGACATATTTTTTAGGTCCACATCCTAAAAGATTCTAAAAAGTTTGATAAAGCAGTCCTGACATGTGACTGGTGGCAGCCTCGGGGTCTAGCCTGAAATGTTGCCACTTGGTTATATCTACAGGAGCCCTTTCCTCAGGGCAGGTACATCTGCATGGCTGCAAGAGATCCCTCTTACCTCGTTAGGCCTCATGGTGTCGATGCCCTCATCTAGACTGTGCTTCATGGTGCTGTTCACCTGCTTGATGTTCTGCACCTGCAATAAGGATGGTGGTAAAAGCAGAGCTGATTGAATGGTTTTATGTTAAAAACATATTTACTTGACAGCATTAAACCACCCTGTCCTTATAACATTTGTTAGTATGCAATTTTAACTACATTTAATGGTGAATCTGTATATGTGCCTTCCCCAGCATGTACAAGACAGTACACTACAGTACTATGCCAGGGAACTCTACTAAGTTTTCAGTTTCCATTGACTACATTTTTTACTAAATTTTTAATGACCAATCAGCTAACAGAAATTGAGGGCAGAACTAATACATTTTAGGTTCAAAGTGTCCATCAACTGCAAAGTACAGTGTGTACCTATCGCTAGTGTCCAGACTTTGAGCACAAGAGTCTAGTTCATTACAGGAAATTTTCAGCCTTGGAAATACATTTAAAAATCCACTCCGCTCTTTAGTTCTGCCATATAAAAATCTGATTTGACAGTGATGGTAGGTCTTTCAACCACTGCCGTCCTCTCCCTCTGCTAATCTCCACTATGAGCTGGTTGTGCAATACATCATCAAAGAGCTGCCTGGAAGAATGCTCTTCACCACATAGTAAATGTCATCCATAAGTCAATTTCTCGGGAGACCACTAGGGGTCGCTTATTCTGCCCAGTAGACTACTGTAATCCTGAATCCTGCCTCCTTACATGGAGAACAGTTACCTCAAGTATTTATGAGTGCTCCTATAAAATATCTGCCATCACTACAGAGATTATGGCACACACACATTCAAGTTGTGTTCATGTTTCACTGGAGCATCTGTGTCCAGTAATTAAACAAAACAATCACATGACACAGGATGTTGAGCTGGTACTACACATCTTCTGAGTGAGTCATCTTAAGATGTCTGAGTCACTGAGTTAAATGTCATTTAGTGTATAATTTATCTGACAGCAAACTGTTCGGACTTGATTTCTTCTAATCTTAGACAGTTTTACCACTGAAAGAGGAAATAAAACCTCTCAATGTCCTTGATGTGTATTAAAGATCTTGTGCCTACCTGTCTTTTGAGGGACACGAGCAGTGTGTCCAGCTGCCGGTTGGACACCACTCCTGAGTCTGCGGATGCCGAGAGGGCAACGAGGTCGTCCTGGTCTAAGTGCATGCCCTTTGGGGGTCGCCGCCGGGCTCTTAGGGGGTGGTGTCGGTACTGGGAGCCTTGGTTCTCCTTCCGGATGGGACCCAATCGCCCAGACCCCCACTCCCCGGAGCCTACTGAGCTCTGCTTCGCTGTCTGTACAGAAACAGGCAACGACAACACGTATTGGCAAGGACCTAAACATCTCCCCTGATATTACGGTTTCTGCCAACACAGAAAGATTCAGAGAAGAAACCTCATTGCATATGTCTGTGACAAACAGTTACGTCTATGTACTCGTGTGGATTTGTACAGTCTTGCGACATCTGTACATTTTCAGAATGGGTGCTGAGGATACATACTAAATATCAGCCTTGTAGGTTAAATGGTACTTTAAGGGCATGAAAAACTGACATTTCATTCAAGAATAAAACAGAATCTTCATAATTTACCCATGTAAGCCCACAACCCAATACAATTGCAAAAGACAAACAATAACACGCACAGAAAGTGCAAACGCTCAAAATAAATGACTTGCACCAACGGTTCTTCAAACATTCCAGAGTAACACCACACACCTCTTTCTTTGTCTCGATCTCAAAGTCGCTGTCACTACCAGGGTCTCCTTCCTCGATCTCATCGTTGCTAAAAGAAATAATTGTAATTAATAAAACAGTAACGTAACGCCAGTGAATATTCAACCTTGTCATGCATGCTACATTTGAATGCCTACATTGTCACTGTACTTAAAAATACAACATTAGGAGTGCTGCTCCACTATGGTGCAATAAACACAATAAATGCAATACAAAGCACTAGATAAGTCAAGTACAATAAGTCATTAAACGTACTAAACTACACTCCGTTCCGTAACTATCCTGTTCTGCTCACCTGTCGTCCTTCTCTCTCTTGCTGACAAGTTTGCGGGCCTGTCTGTCCATGACACTTGTGCGGGTTCTGGTCTTCTTCCAGGAGTAGTAGTACTTCACCAGGCTAGGGATGTGCTTATCTGGCAGCTACAACACATACATTTCAACAGGCACTGAATGATTCATCACCAAATGATCATAGCAAATAGCAAGCATTCTAAATAACAAAATAGGCAAACCAATGCTTTCTGGTCTCAGTTAGAAAGGCCCCTATTACAAACTCATGTCATTCAAACATGTGAATTAATGCCTACTGTTAGAAAGTAGCACACATACAGTAAGAGGAGTCAATCTTGGCTTCAGGAGGTCTAACATCCTGCCACATATCTGATCCAACTGTTTTCTGTACCAGCTGATCCTAATGGGTACACAAATCATCTGACAGGCAGATTTTTGGTGAAATTGGTGAAATCACCTGTGTGTTAGGTGCTCAGGCAGAAGGAGTACGTGGCAGGGTTGTTACTTTCTGAAGCTTGGACTGACAACCCTGCATACAGTGCTTTTCTCTCCTCCACAGGCTTTCACTGGGGGCTAAGGAGGTAATGTGCTCACCATTTGCTGGATGCGGTGGAAGCTCTTTCCGTGGAAGCTGAACGCCTGCTCAAATAGCACTTTGTCCTCCACCGTCCACTCCTCAGGGAGGGGGGTGAAGTTGGCCAGGTCAGCCAGCGACTTCTCCACGTCATGCTTGTGCCAAAGGAGCATGCCCAGGGCCTGCAGAAAAGCCACGGGGGATAGAAGACAGAGGAAACGATGGATATAATGCTGAAAAAAAAACCTAAACAGTATTTCTGGAACAGCCTCGATCAACTGCACATGATCTGGTGTTGCCCATGTTGAATGCACAGAAATGCAAAGTCAACTCAAGTTGATTTACAAAGCACATTTAAAAACAATGACAGTTTACCAAAGTGCTGTACAAGCAAAATAAGACACCTACTGTACGTAAACAAACAAAAAGGACAAATGGTGAAAATGAAAAGACAAAGGAGACAGTGAGAAAGATTTTAAAACTTTGCTTAACCCAACTGTCGAAAGCAGCTACGTAAAGATCTACAGGCTACACTGGCCTGATGGTTAAGATTTTAATTGGGGTGGAGATTAACCGCACCTGTTCCATGTTGTAGCCGTGCTTCTCTTTTGCCATCAGAATATATTCATCCACTGGTGGGCAGGAAAGTAAACACATAGGAAGTCGTTAGATATTTTAGATATTATACATTAGTTGAAGACATCTGTAAAACCTGTGTGTGTGTGTGAGTGTGTGAGTGTGTGTGTGTCTGTCTATGTCTGTGTGCTTATTAATGGGCGACCTGGATTCATACTCTACAATCTAGTTCCACATATTCCAAATAATCTGGTTCCACCTGTGTAACTGCTGCATCTGGGTGGAGAGTTGTGCTAATTACAATAAGCTGACAGTGAATGGCTGGAACAAATATGTGGTACTGAACTGTAAGTTCTGGTGCCAGGTTGCGTGTGTGTGTTCATCATCAGTATTGTGTACAGATGTGTTATGTAGTACTATGAGCAGAGTGAAATCTGTTTAATTTTCTTACACATGGCATCTGACACCTGGCTGTTGGGAGACCACACAAGCATACTTCTCTGGTCCTTCTCGGCGTATCCTGTAGGGCTGTCTGTTATTGGAAGCACAGAACGCTTGTCAGAAACCTACGCGAAACACACAATTCACCTCTGTGGACCCATGTCAAAGCAGCAGAGGTGGGTAAACCTGTCTTAAAAGAGTAAAAGTCCTGCCATGTATTGGTTCTACATGTGCACATAACCCAAGTGATTTCATTAATTAGTTCATGTACCCAGCTATACAGTTGGGTTTATTATAAACAGATGGTTTGATAAATGGTTGAAACAAATGTGTGGTATGGCCTTTACTGTTTGAAGCCAGATTACCCACCTCTTACAATCTACTGCACAAACTGATCCAGACAGTATCTATATTGCCCTACAAAGCCAAAACGCAGTAACTACATATTTTGTCAAAATTGATTTTCAGACTGGAAATTGACTTTACAACACCTCCTTTGTCTTGTGACTAAACCTCTTGCTTCTTCCTGTCATGAAAGCACATAAAAGTATCACCACTGTTACATCTACAACTGACTGGGCAGTATGACAACTTTGAAGGCATTTTTCTCAGTTTCAGTGTTTGTGTACATACTGGACTTTGGCTTTGTAGGGCAGTATAGGCTACAAGTAATCAGACATTAAAATGTTGTGTCACAATTACATCCAGTGAATTTCATACCTGGTTTGAACTCTGGGATCTGGGCTTGGTAGTCACCACCTACTCGGATCATACTGTCTGCAGAACGTTAAAGTGAAGAGACAAAGAGACAGAAAGTGGATAAGGGGTGCAAGGAAACTTTGTCAGTGTTTGTATTCACCTGTTAAAGGCAAGTAAAGATGACACTCAATCAATTTGATTGATCAGAGAGCTGATATGCACTTCATTCTTTTTATACATGGAAATACCTTGTGCTAGTAAGTGTGACTATAATTTGAATTAGTGCAAATCAACTATAATAATTTTACACATTATTTTTTTGAGTGTCCTGAAGGTAGATACCATGAGTATGCTCTTCGTCACTGCTTTCCTCTTCAGAATGCTGGCTGTTACCATTAGTAACCGTTTTGGCCCTGCTTCGGGACAAAACACCAGAACCTGATCGCTCCATCACAGAGGGCATGGCTGAGATATACAGACAGGCAGACAGAGAGGGGGGGGGGAGATGCTATGCATGTTATGTGATGCATATTAAAGCACAGCAAATTACAGTAGTGTCCTTTTTATGTATTTTAAATATATACTAGTGCCACTGTAACAGCTTACATTTCAACAACGTGAGAAGTCTAAACATTTCAGTTTTTTTACAACAGGAGGTTAAGACTGAACTGTCAAGAGCAACCACAAACCGAGGAGAATTCGGCTTATATGTTTCGTCAAAAAAATCTTTTATGTTACGTCAGCTGAAATGTTATTACTGTGGACGTACAATTTTGGGAACACTGATGTTTTACGCCAAACATTAACTCTGCGGAAACCACAAGTCCATAGCAGTTTACTGACACTTTACAGAGTCAAGGCCACCCATTCTACGCGAATGAATCCAAAACAGTCGAGGTGTCCTCACTTACCCTTTCCCTCAGTTCCCGAAACAGGCACAGCACATTGCTCTTAAACTCTTAAGCACTGCACAACTTCATGCACAGCCCTGACCGTCGTTGTCCTGCTGACAATGCGCGAGTACCCTTTGTTTGGAGTAGGCTATACCACACAAAGTAACGGAGACTGCGCTTTTGACAGAAACACTTCGAATTCTCAAACTTCTTAATCTAATTAGTTAATTTTCTATGTACGAGACAGAGTTAGTTCATATTTTCTCCGTATTCTGGAAGAGAACAAGAGTAGTCTACTGACAGCAGCCTGTTCTTTCCACCCAACAATGGACTCAGCCTACCCCAACAGTCGCTTATCAGCGCATTATCTAGCCTATGATGCTTTACCAATGGCTGGTAGGCGATGCATTTTTTAGACTAAACTCACCCTGATAAGTGATGGCGTTTTTTTTTTTTCTTTTAAAAATATGTATTAAGATTTAATCGGCTATATACTATATAGCCCCATCAACAGACAATACGAAGATGTTCGGGAGCCTTCATATTTTAAAGACTTTTGAATTGGCTGTAAACACTAAATCTACAGTGGCCTGTGTTTTATGACTTAACAGACTGATGGATATGTTCATAATTACAATCAGTTATTGGGCCCCTTCCCAGTTTAAGTTCCATGGCAAACTGCTAAACATGTGAGTTCTGAGTACTGATGCTGAAATCATGTTGGGTTGTGATACAGAACCCATCTTGTGGCAAAGAACGCGTGATTGTCCAAATAAATCGGGATTGTGGCGTTCCCCACTACATTCTGGAAAGCGACTTTACTCACTTCAGAACTTCTTGATAAGCTTAGCTACACTGCCAACTGTCTTCCATTCAATTTCTATCCATTCTCTGCCACCAACAGAAAATTATTTATATAAACGAAGGCACAGTCAAATCAACGTGGGTTCGAGTCTAACCGGCGGGTGGCTACAAATCAATTAATGAATTGGTATTTCATAAAATAAATCCCAATTTCCACCTCCTTACTTTTTTCTTGTTTCTTATTCTTACAAGTCACAGTCCTTTTGTGTGAAGCCACACTTGCGTCCTCCAATTCCAGTTGTTGGCTAGCTGTCGTTGAACATTTGTAGTTGCAAGCCGGGATAGCTCACTAGCTTACAGTCTCTAATGGATATTTTTCTGAAAAACTTAATTATTTGATCCCAAGTCAGAAATAGCCTCCCACGCCAAAAACTGAGCTCCTCCGATGAAATTATTTCAACGCGAACTTATTTAATCCGTCCCAATTCACGCGTCCCAGTACACGTACAATAGCCTCAAACACAGAGCTCACCCGTGTGTGAGCCGAATAGCACCCCAATCGTGCGGCGATTCCGCCACTGTCTCCTGCTCATCTCTCACCGACAAACTTCTGCATCCGAAAAATAGTTCCCTGTGTGATTTAAATGCCACATTATTCGTGCATTTTTACGTTTAAATAAGAAGACACCAGCCTGGTTATAACTTGAAAACCATGTAGTAGGCCTAGTATTTCAGGAGGAGATAGTCGAGTGTCAATTTAGCTACCCTGTTAGTGTGTAGTCAGGGGTGGTAACATTGATTTGCTGTCTCCCATTGACGGGCTAGAAAGTGCTTTATGAAATGTCATGACTAAACATTTTACATCGGCATTGTAAACGAGTTATCCTTCTCCTTCATTTAGGCCAGGGGGTCCTTTCCGGTGTGTGCGGATGGATTCGTCAGATGTGCATTGTGGTGCTGAGGCCGTCCAGACTTCTGATCTATGCAAGTTGGGAAAAAAAAGCCGGGCAAAGGCAAAATGTTTCCAAATATTTTGGTACGCGCAACATTTCAGTACGCTCAACCCAACATATGTAAATCAATTGCTTTAACCCCCTTTATAAATCGACGACAAAAACAAATTAGGAACTATTAATTATTCATATGGGCTACTGATTTCGTTATGGGCTACATGTGATGAGTTGATGGTGTGGTGGCAGCAGAGCATAAAGGGCTGATGGGCACGTTCAGACAGGATGAGGAGATTTTAAACAGGGTTTATACCATTCCAGATAAGCAGAATCATTGTTTAGGCAATCTGTTCTGCCTATCCAGTTACTAGGTTAACTGATCTTATATTGACACTTACATTTTTGTAGCACAGTCGTCCTCCTTTCTGTAACCATTTTCATTACGTTTTATGCAGGCTAAATCAATTAACATTTTGCATCTCCATATCTTGCCACATGGAGGCTATGAGCGCCGCAGTTTCTCGACATTCTCTATCCCCATTCCACAGTTCAACCCCTTTTCGAATTAACCCATATATCGGTTATAATAATAATAACGCCTTTATTAAAGACTTGATAACTCATAGGCCTATATCTACTGTAAACTGTGGAAGATCCGCTTGTACAGGTTTTGGAGTTATGATGTCATAACGTTTAAAACAAGACCCAGGAGATCGAATGTGAGGAGCAGGCTTAATTTCTATAAAAATTAGGCCATGGGCTTGTGAATATCCAAACACGGCCTCCTTGAGATGCAGTCTTCAGATCACGTAGTCTCACTATTTACAGCAGAAGAGTATACTAACTGCTCAACCAAATGCTCAGCGATGCTATGGGCAATAATATGCGTCAATGCGTTGCACCCATGACCCGCCATGTCCCTCCTAAAAATGCCATCTTCTCCTGTTAAGAGACATTAGGCTAAACGAAGACAAAGGTGGGGCGGGGCGTTAGGCCATCTGCGAGCAAGAGTTGCTGCCTGCTGCACATGTCATGGAAAGGACAGGGTACATCAAGCATAGTGAAGAAAGAATGCTAAGATCTCAAAGCGAGAAAAGAATATAAACAAACCCACTCTTCCCACAAAAAAGAGGGAAGAGCGGGAATGCTGTATTGTATAACGTTGTATAGGCCTACAGGTCAGGTAGGGTTAGATTTGCCATGATGCTTCTATCATAGTGGGTTAAAGAACAATGAATCACTACAGTGTGGATGATGAGGACAAAATAATGGAAATGTAGAAATTAACAGTAGCCCAATTTATACATTAAGCCTAGCTGCTACATATCACGCATTAAACAACAGCCGCCCTTGTAGGTTTAACAGAACAGTATGAGTTAATGTTGACAGGTTATTCTAACAAAATGTCTTAAATGATCATCTTGACCCTTAAAAAAACTGAAGTTCAGGTTTTGGTTGATCTGTGAGAGATGGCCTTGGCTATGTTGGCTGTCATGTAGCCCAAACAAAGCATTTTTGTTTGTTTCGTTTTTTATCATGCAGTCGTAAACAGGGTGACACAAACAGATTTTAAAAGATTAAACAGAAATACTGCATTTACAATGTCACCTTCATCAAGTGTATGCGTCAGTCAGTGATAGTCTGAATGACTCCACAGTTTGCCTTTATACCACAACCAGTGTCCGCAGTGTTTGTAAATATTCGATATCAAATAGACAACAGCAAAGTATTAACTGGTATACGTTTATGATCTGAATGAAAATATTTTAGAATGCACTGAAACAGTGAAAGGAAGTGTTGGAAGACTGTTTTGACCCCTGGCACCCATGTCGTCATTTCCCTAAGCTGTCGCTGCACGAAGCCGGAGTAGGAAAGAAAGAGACAGAGGGAGGGAGGAAAGAAGAGAGGGAGAGAGAGAGGGAGTAGAGCCTAGAGACGCAATTCTCGTCCCCACGGCTTGGCGCCAATCTGGCGAAAAAAAAGTAAACATCGATATACGTGAAAGTCGCGAGTGGATTCACTTGTGATCCACTGGATATTTGTGCCTTTGTTAGCTACATAGCTAGCATTTAGCTAGCAGTGTAATCAGTCTCCCCAACAAGCCCCTCTCACACAAATTGATTTACAGCAAGCTGGCCAAGATCTAAAGAAAGATAACTAACGCTAGACAGTTTCTTCAAGGTGGTCGTTTAATACTTCAATATGGGGGTGAGTGGCTTCTCTGTCAATCTGTTTGTTTGACTTAGGCTGGTTAAGGCAGATGAATGAGTAATTGCAGCGATTCGAACAAAGAACGTGCGTAGAGAAGCATGATCCCTGAAAAGTCACTGATGGAGAGAAAGTGGGGTGTCCTTACCAATGTCGAGAGGTAGTAACGTTAGCATTAAAACGGACACTTTTCTATGCACCAGCAACGTTGTGTTTGGTTCTTGAACTATGATGGCTTACTAACTTCACCAAAACACGTTTACACCATCAGTTTTGAATAACTTTGTGGTTGTGACTCGGATTATGGTTTTGTTGTCAGGAAGGTATTGGTGGTGGTAGGTAGCAAATAAAGCAGGCTAGCCCGTGGTCTTGCAAAAAATACAACCCATCATTACCAGTCAGTCATTCTGTCTGTTCATATAACTTATAAATATGCTCACAAATGCGCTACTGCTTGTTTGTTGTTTGCGCTGGAACCACGTTAACCTGAGTTAGCAAGAGAAACTTCCGTGCGTAACAGTCAAGGAAGCTGTGTGGCAGCAGTGTACTGTTTTTTACTAACTGTAGCTAAACCGTTTACCAATAGTTTATAAATTAAGGTAGCTGTTATGATGTCCAACTACCAAATACAGAAAACTTTTGAAGGAAGAAACTAGCCAAACGTATAACTAGTTTCTTGAAAAGTTTGTCCATTTCTTGCACGTGCTTTTGCCCTGCAGGCCATGAGTGGGTTCAGCCCACCGGATTTTAATATTGCGCGTTTATGCAGCTTCTATTTTCTATTGGAAATCTGTGCCTTGGGTTCATTTTCAGATGTACTGCACGTCGTTTTAAATGCCTTTTTATGCTTAACATGGTGAAGTAGTTGCTGTTTTCCCGTAGTTTCCCGTATTACCTTGCCATCTAAATGCATAACGTATCGCCAGTGATGGGCAATCTGCCTTGAAAAACTACAGTCCACCACATCTCCACCTATTCACTAAATCAGATGATTGTAATTTGCACAACTCTTCAGCCAGATATAGAAGTTGTGATAGAGAAGTGATAATTGATTATTGAAACCATCTGCTAAGTGTAATATAATATAATACTTTATTTCCACAGAGAAAGTCCAACAGAGCAAAAGAAAAGAAGCAAAAACGGCTTGAGGAGAGGGCAGCAATGGATGCTGTGTGTGCTAAGGTGGAGGCAGCCAATAAGGTATGTGACAGGCATGAACCAACAGCGTGTATTTGGGGGGGTTTAGTGACAAACTTTTAGCAAACTGGAGAAACCATAAAAGTCTTCCTTTTTGACTAACCCAGTTAAGTTAACTTAAGTCGTAGTAGAGTAAGCAGTAATCCACGTAAGAGAAGAGTTTTATCAAAACAAAGCCATGGGTCTCTTAGGAAAATTTCCACTTTCTCTTAGTTAATATACCCAGATAAGTTGTTGCTCTCCTAATGGAAGGGTCTTGTGCTTCGTTCTCCAAGAAAAACAAAGCCACAGAGCTAGTAATACATTTACAGTAATACATGCTCTGACTTAACATATTCAGGCAGGTGACTTAAGTCTGCTTTCTAGAATACTCCCCAGACCAATCAGTTAAAGTATTGTGTAGAATGTTTAAAAAGAAGTTTGTGTGGTCTTGACCATTGTATATATTTATTTTTCAGCTCGATGATCCACTTTCTGCATTCCCAGTCTTCAAGAAATTTGACAGAAATGGGTATGTGCAAGTTGTGTGCAGACCCTCTCCATCCAGCCCCAGTGCTGCACAGACACAGTGTCTTACTTTTTAAAACCAGTGCCCCATTATTAAAACGATTCTTTGTCCTGTTCCCCCGCAGGTTGAATTTGCAGATCGAGTGCAAGCGGGTTTCTGCTCTACCATCCCCTACAGTAGAGTGGGCCTATGACCTGACCAGAGCCAACATGCAGACACTGTAAGCACACAGCACATGAGTGGTAGGCATAGACTGGATGAATGGATAGATGGATGTAAGAATGGATGGACAAATGGACTAACTCTGACTGACTGGGGAGTAACTCTGACTCACTGGGAAGTAGTATGGGAGTATTTACCAAAACTAGACACCTTTAAAGAGACATGGGGGTATCCTGTCTCCATCATAGCAAGTTGCCAGTAAGATATACAGTATGATGACTTATTTTTTTAATGTGGCATTTTCATCGGTCATATGATTCTTTCCAACAGTGATGGGCAGTCTGGCTTCAGAGACCACAATCCAGTACCACATATTTTCCCCAGTCATTCAGAACATTGTCTGATTCTAATTAGCAGAAGATTTTGTAGAGGTGTTGTTGAAGGTAGAGGTGTTATTGAAATCACTCTTATCAAATGCGCAGGTAGAACCTGGTGATTTGGAATAATGTGGTATTGGATTGTAGCCTCAAAGTCTAGGTTACCCATCCCTGTCGTTGCTCTGAACAATGTTTGGAGTTTGCTGAGCCACTATACTCTGGTGCTTCAAAACATTTAGCTGTAGTCAGTCGGGAAGGGAATGGACGGGAATCGTTTAATTTGGTAACAAATTGGAAAACGCTGTGACGTTTTCTCACACGTGTCCTGCATGAATCACTGGCTGTGAGTGATTTAATGCTCTGGTCTCTCCTGCACCGCTGCTGATGTGGCCCAGCTATGAGCAGAGCGAGTGGGGCTGGAAGGAGAGGGAGAAGAGGGAGGAGATGAAGGATGAGAGGGCGTGGTATCTCCTGGCCAGCGATGGCGACTCTGCTCCGCTGGCCTTTTCCCACTTCCGTTTTGATGTCGAGTGCGGGGAAGAGGTGCTGTACTGGTGAGTTTTTTTCACATGACCTTGATGACGCACCATTTTGATTCAGCGTCAGGTTGTTGTCCTGTCTGACTGATTGTTTGACTGATTGATGATACTTGTAAGATGGATACTCTTTACATGAATCCACTCACAAGAGTTGTTGTTGACTTGCATACTGTATGTTGCACCATTTAGTTTGTCTGAATTGGCCAGTCATGTGTAATTGTTGAAATATTTCAATAGAATTTATTTTTCAGCTATGAGATTCAGCTGGAAACAAAAGTACGGAGGAAAGGGCTGGGTAAATTTTTAATTCAGATCCTGCAGCTCATCGCCAACAGGTACGTAATTAACACTTATTGTGTTATTTTGCGTCACTGATTAAATATGAACATTCATTAAACCTTTAATTAGTTTGCCCATTGCTTTCGTATGCACTATAGTCACCCTCAGGTGGTTTTAAACTGTGCTATATGCGTAAACTGACTATTGCCATAATTACTATAAAAGACTGTGCCTTCAACAGTTCAGGCAGAGATCTTCATTTAATATTACGGCTGGTTTATGAATGTGTGCCTAAACATAACTGTTTTAGGAATGCAGAGCGAAATGCAGAAAAGTGGCTTTGCATTTGAATATGTATCAAATGTACTCTCCACTAGCACACAGATGAAGAAGGTGATGCTAACGGTCTTCAAACACAACCACGGGGCATACCAGTTCTTCAGGGAAGCCTTACAGTAAGCGATGCCAACTTCTCATTGTCTTACACATAGCGTGTTGGTTCCACTGGACTGTATTTGATTTTATCTTTTATATGTTGTTAGCGTTCAATATGCTACTTGAAAGTTGTTGGGGGGCCTCTCAGATGCCAGAATTATAAAATGTTGAGAGTTTCACAGGAATAAATACACTCAGGAATAAATAAACTTCAGAGAACTACATTACATTATTACATTACACTTAGCAGACACTTTTATTCAAAGCGACTTACAAAAGGAGGGCCTAGTCCATATTTTCCCTGTAGAGATAATGAAAGAAGATCTGAAAACAAGCATCTGTACACCAGCATGTGATAGTGTGTCTGCTAGCCTAATGTCTCAAGAAGCAAGCCAAAGCATAGGGCTGTAGCTGGTGTGCATAGCATTTTTTTACCCACTGGGAGTCCTATATGGTCTAGCTTTAGTCTGGACCCATAGCGGATACCAGTCCCGGCCCTTCTGACCCTAACTCCTTACTTCATGGCAAGCAAGGTTAACTACATGTTCATCAACAGCATGCTCTGGTTTACAGTTGTCTTCACAAAACCCTGATTTCTTAGCTGAACTGCTTCTGGTTCTTCCTCCATTGTTGTTCTGCTGTACTCCAGGTGCAAAATTAGGCAGCAATGAGGGAACATTTTTAAATTGGGGCAATTTTAATCAACATTAAACTTAATATGGTCATCACATTAGAATATTAGGAGTCTTTCGTGTTGTTGCCTGGCAACATTACTCAGAAAGTTAACGATGTATCATCACCTTCAGAGCGGCCATAACGGGCTTAGTCTCTCTCACCTCAGTCCAGGGATACGTGGCCTAGTAAGTTCTGACCTTCTGAAGTGCCGCAAGGACACATGAGACCACAGACACTCATTCAGCGTATGGGTGAAGTGCTTTGAAATTTTCACCAGCAGAGGATGGTTATATTTATCTCATGGTCAAGTACAGATCAGTGTTTCTCTCCAGAATACACGTCTGTAAAATGACTTGAATGTGTGTGGGTGTTAGTGAGTGTGTGCATGCCTGTGTGTGCACACATGCGTGCATGTCCCATGCGCACACGCATATGCTTCACTGTTGGGCACAGTGTGACATTGTAGAGAGTGTAAGACCTTGTACATGTCCTTATAGTTTTATCTAGAGACAGTGGTGCAGATATATTTTTTCCAGAGAAGCATTAAATGTCCTATACATGAAGGGTCAAATGTATAATGCCCCTTTTGACGGCCTTTTGTGTCATTGTGTTATAAGTGAAGGTAATTTCCACTATCTCTTTACACTGTACTAGTAACCGGATTTCCATCCAACTTTTAATGCATTTTAGTCATTTGCATAAGAAATCCTCACTTGGTAACACTTTGGATGTGCATTAACCTTTTAATTCATGTTCTGAAACAATGGCTGAAGAGCATCTCGTTTACCAGAATTACTGTCAATGTGCATAACTGATGCGAATAAGATGAATGAAACCTTGACTAGTGACGATCATAGACCTAACAGTTGTGTGATGTTGGCTCATCATCCAACCAATCTTTTTGTCTTCTTTTCTAGGTTTGAGATCGATGACACTTCACCCAGCATGTCTGGTTGCTGTGGAGACGACTGTTCCTACGAGATCCTGAGTCGGCGGACGAAGTACGGCGAGGCCTCAGGACATGCGCACGGGGGCAGCCACTGTGGCGGCTGCTGCCACTAGCTACAGTGCTTTCTGTTCTGTTCACTCACTCACACACACACACACACACACACACACACACTGCTTCCTCATTACGCATTTTAACAGAGAGACACAACTGCACCTGCCCCCCAATCGAATGTCTTCTATCCAAAACATATCTCCAGTCCAGAGTGGTCTTTTGCTCTTGCCTAATGCCGCCATCCCCCCATCCCTACCCCACCTCACAACAAAAAAGAAATCATGCTTTCAACTTTGGTTTAAAACACACTTTTGGTACAACTCTGCAAAAAAAAAAAAACTTCAATATTGTAGTGTTTTATCCATGTATAGTGTAGGTCTACTAAGCATGACCTACTGTTGGCAGTTTAGTTTTAAATCTCTCCTCAGGAAACAGCATAATTAACTTCTACTCTAAAAGGAACCCTGGAACAGTGAAGTCAAAACAGCTGTTGAGTGTGATCGCGGGTCCGTATGATCAATACTCCACAACACAGGTTTTCATAGCTGCTTCTCTGTAAAAATTACTTCAGGGTATGGTCATAAAACAGGTCATTTAAGCAGGTCAGCTTGCCCGAGTATTTCAAGACTCATGGTAAGCAGTGAGTACATCAACTTTACTCTACATTGTCAACTGCTAAGACCTTCAAACTTGTCTGTCTCAGGTCACTGCAATCAAACTCAAACCCTATATGTGTTTTATAAACAGGTGTTTTTGGGGAAGAGGTGTGTCAATGTTTCAACATTTTTGATGAAGTGGTTGAGATGCGGCATGGGCGCAAAGAACAATTAGTTTAGATGTCTACATTATTTTTTATTTTTCTTTCACATGCTTTTATTATTTTATGTCCAGATGTTTTCCTGTGTTGGTTTGCCATATTCATCCTATTTGCCTTCTTCGATAAAAAAAAAAACATAATCTTTGGAAAAAGACAAAATTAAAAAGTCAAGAGAAATTAGCTTTTTGTGTTGATGGTGGTACAGAAAGGGACTAGTCGTTTTGGTTTCTTAAGTGTTATATTTTAATGTTACAAATAAAGATAATTTCCTTGATTTGAGATCATCTATGTTAGAGTTGGTTTTTTTTTTTTAGGATACAACCTGAAGGATTGAAAATGATGTTAACTTTTCAGTGCAAGCTAGCCTGGGTCCTGTGTCATGTGGTTTATTGTCAGACCAGAGTAAGATGATTCAAGGGGTGCACCTAATAAAAATGGCTTAGCTTTTGCTGTGATAAGGAAATTACATCCTATGTTAGGAGGGTCACTACTTACTGAGTTAAACTGATGAGGTTTGTCATTAAACCATTTACGTGTTTGTGTTGACTGTCAGACATTGAATTGGAGAAAACTTCTTGAATTAAAAGCAGAACTTCTATTTCAAAATCCCACAGGAATGGGTTTCACAATGGTAACAGAAGACGACCCAGAAAAATCAATTCCGAAAACTAATTAAATAGGCTATTTGTGACAAATTTCTGTGTACAGCACAAAATCTGTGGGGCTTTTACGTGTTTCGTCAATGGATTAAATTGTGTGTACGGTCTTACATGGTCATGTCAATTTTACATGAATCAGAAATTTATTCTTACATGAGGTTTAGGTTACACAACGCTACAGTCCTGAAGTCGTCTCGTAAATCAAGGGGAAATATTTGGTCACACAGTACAATGTAAAATATTTTTAAATAAAATATCTGAATATCAAAGGACCTTGCAGCATATGAGACCACAGTAGACGTTGGTGTTTTAAGAGATTTACATGAAAGGGCTGCATCAAAATATTTAAGTCTGTTGATGTAAGAAGATCTTAAGTTAGTCTCCCTCCCCCTTTCTTGAAAGTGTGGCTACTTGAAAAGCACGTTGTATATTAGAATTTCTTTCATAGTCCTCAAAACTTCCTCGTGCTTTTATCATTAAATACATCTTAATATTTTTGATAGCTTAAAACAATATATACAGTAGTCTGGTTTAAAAGCAGACGAATCCCTTCCAAAAAAACGACCCTCGTGTGTAAGTGGAACTAACGTAGACCGCTCGAACGGCAAGAGGGAACACTATCCTGTTGTACCACAATAACGGAAGTTGTTGGTGGCGAAGATGTTTGTAGCCTTTTCACTGTGCTTGTGACTTGTTACTGCATTATGTACATGAATGGCTTGCTTTTTTGTCAGCTTTTAACGCTTGGTGGGGTGTCAGAGGTATCGTAAAATAATTCGGAAATATGGTTGACAGCTGCTATTTTATCTAATTTTACCACACAGGTAAGCCGGGACGTGTAGACAGCCCACTACGCCTACATTAGTCACCATCGAGTATCTGTTTGTTATCCTCAGGGCTAACACGCAAATGTATTTTTTAACATATATTCAGGTAGGTTAGAATGCTTTGAAGATGAAGATGAGGCTGAAGCTGAAGACCGTGTTTGTGCTTTACTTCATGGTCTCTTTGCTTGGGCTTGTTTATGCCTTGATGCAGTTGGGTAAGGGAAGTCTTTTCCAAAGCAAAATTCTTTAATGTATTTGCCTCCTGTTTGTCATATACTGTATGATGTCAGATTCAAGTACGAATCACTCTCGTTTGTCTGGTTTCTGGAGTCGGTATGGTAGATTGTTTGCGTTACATTATTGCCCGAATCAATTTCAGGTCAACGCTGTGACTGCGTAGAGCATGACACGATAAAGGACAGAACAATTGCTAGATTACGGGCCGAACTGCACAAATTGCAAGATGAGGTGAAGCGTTCTGACATTACAAAGCCCTCTAAGAAGCCTGACCAACACACCATTTATGTCATCACGCCCACTTATGCCAGGTAACTATTTTTTGAATGAAAGTATTTGAATACCTTTATCATTTCGTGTTGTTTTGAGTGATAACGGCTGCACTGCTCTTATGACCGTTACAAATGCATGTATATTATCCAACATACAATTCAAGTAGAGTTAGACTGGTGGAAAAAACACATGGGCAATCACAAAATAAATAAAATACACTGGTTTAAAATATGACTTAAATATCACGTCAACTGGTTCATTTTCCTATGAAATGTGTGTCCGTACTGTTTTGTTGATCTATTAAAAACAGTGTGGAAATGTAATAATTTTCTTAGATGCCTTATGCAGAATCCTTAGCTGCCCCAGACATTTGGCCACCACCATCTTTTAAAGTAGTGTAGTTGTAGTTTCCATCACCATTTCCCCCATGCTAATTGGCGAAGGCTCCCTTTTTAGCTCATGCATTCACTAGTGCTCAAGCTTTTGTGCATCCCAGAGTAGGGCGACAGATCAGCAACAGGTCCTGGGCCACTCCCAAAGCAGGCTACACCCAGAAAAGACGGGAGCACACAGAGTACTTTGAGAGTTTTATTTGGTGCAACGTTTCTATGCACAATGTCTTCTTTGGAGTCTAACAAACACAGTGTGTGTGCGCGTAGGTTGCAGTCTGTGACAAGCCACACCGTAGGTAAGCCAGACCATAGGTGTGTGGCCCTGGGCAGGGTGAAAAACATGATGCACATCCCCGAACAATGTCACAATCTTTTTTTATTCTGCTAGAATGTCTAATGCTCATCCATGACATAGGGATGTGGTCTTTCTTTCTCCCATTAGTAACCTGGCACATAATTGGCTTAACGAAATGGTGACAGAAATGATCGCCATAAAACTCCCCATGATGAGCAAACATTGTTGCTGACTGTAGTGTAAGATGACATCACTTTGTACCAGAAGAAAAGTGGAAAAAATCCAAAACGGAAACAAAGTCTTAGAGAAATTATTTCTGTGAAATGTAGAGACTTCTGCTGGTCTGGACTATGGGGCTCAAACACTAACATAATGCAACTATTTTGAAAATTAAGAAAAATGTTACATTTCAGTCGAACTTCCCTAGCCCAGCATGTGCAACTGAAATGACTAAAACAGGACTTCATCACTCTGTTGAAATGTTTTAACACCTTCATGGCTTTCCTCCCATCTGGCAGGTTGGTGCAGAAGGCAGAGCTGACGCGCCTCTCGCAGACCTTCCTGCACGTGCCCCAGCTGCACTGGATCGTGGTGGAGGACTCCGAGCAGCCCACAGCGCTGGTGCGCGACCTGCTAGCTTCATCAGGCCTGGCCTACACACAGCTCCACATTCTCACGCCCAAGGACAGGAAGCTCCAGGAGGGCGACCCCAGCTGGCTGAAGCCGCGCGGTGCAGAGCAGAGAAACGAGGGCCTGCGCTGGCTCAGGGAGACGGCCTCGGCCAGAAGAGGGCAGCATGGAGCCGCCTCGGACGACGCGGTGGTGTACTTTGCAGATGACGATAACACATACAGCCTGAGGTTGTTTGAAGAGGTGAACTTCGGCTTTACTTTGGTAGATAGGTACATGTTAAGGATGTGTACTCCTTTTCTGTGGTTGTTGTCATTAGTTTTGAGGAGATGTAGTCCGAAAAGATTGTGGAATTTAATACATGTTCTGTTTGAAGAAACACTCCAAGTAAAATGTAACCTTTACTCTGTATTGAAATGTATTACTGGCTATTCAAATGCAGGGGAAATTTGCAATGTGCATTGCTTCCCCCACTACTCATGTAAAAGAGTATACATTCAAAAAGAAAAATATGGTACAAGATACCCATGGTTATATTTTCATCATTCCAAATTATATGTATACAACAAACACAACTCTGTACTTCAGATATTAATTATTGATTATGAGGTGGGTGTTGGGTTGAACATTAAGGACATATTAGTATTCATTTTTGCATTGTCTGTCTGCTTACCAGTGTCCCTTTCTTTCTTTCTTTCTTTCTTTCTTTCTTTCTTTCTTTCTTTCTTTCTTTCTTTCTTTCTTTCTCTCTCTCTCTATCTCTCCCTCCCTTAGATGCGGGACACTAAGCGTGTGTCGGTATGGCCGGTAGGCTTAGTGGGGGGAATGCGTTTTGAGAGTCCGGTGGTGGAGGGAGGGAAGGTGGTACGCTTTCACACGGGCTGGCGCCCCAACCGTCCATTCCCCATCGACATGGCCGGCTTTGCCGTGTCCATGCGCCTCGTCCTGGCCAATCCGGACGCCCGCTTTGACGGGAACGCTCAGATGGGCTACCTGGAGAGCAGCTTCTTGCAGGGACTTGTGACCATGGAGCAGCTGGAGCCTAAAGCAGAAATGTGCACTAAGGTAAGCAACATCAGCTTTTCTCTCTGTTAAAGTGTGCTTCTGTGGCATCCAAGAGGGCAATGTTACTTCTTACAAAGAGTCTTATCTGTCTCTCAGAAATAAATAAGATCTTATTGATTTCTGATCTGTTTTTCCTAAAAAAAAAAAAAAAACCCTCTACGAGGAAAATGAAAGTATTAGACCGTTTAAAAATCTGCATATCATGCATATGCAACTCGAAGTGACCTGTCGTATTTCAGAAAGAGCAAGTTCTAAACGATTTCTTGCGGAATGAGACCTTTAAAGTATATCAGGCTTCACTGGACACTGTTTCTGCTAGTTTACTGAAAATGTTTACATGTCATATTGTCAGTATTAATGCTAACCCTAAGTCAATCATTTTGTGTTCAGATTTTGGTGTGGCATACCCGCACAGAAAAGCCAAAGATGAAGAGGGAGGAGGCGCTACAGAAGCAGGGTTTGGGCTCTGATCCTCATGTGGAAGTGTGAAAGCTGCTCAGATATCTTCACGCACCTTCACCTTCCTGCTCTATTCCATCCAGGCACCATTGCTGTAGACCGGAGCAGTGAGTGTGAGAAGGGCCAGGATTCAGAATGCTGAAGGGCAGGAGCACACATCCAGAATGCTAAAACTGAAGTCATTATTGAACACTAACATAAATCAGTCCTTAAATTTGACTTTTAAACATCTGAGCAAGAAAATGCCATTCATGGTGAAGCTTTCTATTCAAAATTATAGTCTCGCTCCATTATTTGTTTTGGAACCCTAAGACATATTTTTAATTAAAACTACAATTAAGACTCTATCTAGAGAAACTCAGTCTGTGTCTTCAAAACCAACCCCAGCGCCTTTTGCGATCAGCGGATGAAACACTGTAAAATATAGAAAAGTATTGGTGAATAAGGAAATATTTATTATAAAAACAGTATATATATATATATATATATATATATATGTATATAAAATATACACCTTTGGGTGTGAATGTTTTGTTTTTAGTCTGTGAATATATGTGCCTGTAGCTGTTCTGTGTAAGCCATAAAATGAGCTCATGGTATTTTGTAAGTATGTGAAGAGTAAACTGGAAGTACTTGTATTATTATTTGCACATCTTGTTTTACTGTGCTCTACACCTATAATTTTCATATATTGTACACTGTTGCCTGGACATACCCCGTAGAGATTAATATTGATATTGGGTCTTGTACTTGAGCCTTGTTTTTTATATGAACCGTTATTGAAATGGTTTGTTGTTGAAATGGTAACGTTACATACGCTGCTATTTGGTCCATCCAGAATTCTGCTGCCATGGGCATATTCAAAGTGGGTGGTTTAGTGACTCACCCAGCTAAGTGAACTCAAAGTAAGTGGAAAACCTTCTAATATAAGGGCACTATGTGTTTGTTTTATTAGGGGAATAAAGCAGGAAGAGCCCTCTATTAGTAGGTTTACCATTTTACATACCCAGGTACGTCACTAAACTTGCTTTCTGGAATACCCCCCAGGTCTCTTCATTAACTTACCAGTCTGTAGCTCCACTGGAGACTGAACCAAGATCCAGTCTGGCAGCGCTAGGCTAAGATTTGTACAGCTTTGGAGTCTCAATGTGTGTAATTTTTTTGCCTTCTTTTTGCCTTAAATAGTGCAGCAAAAATAGAATGTGGCAAAGTCATGTTTACAGTAGAATGTTTGAAATTTTGTGAAATACCAGGGCATAACTCTCAATACATATTTGCTCGAACAAAATTGAGTCTTTTTTTTTTTTTGGTTAACTTTCAGAGCAATGTTATTTATGTTATCTTGTGACACCAGGAGCACTCTAGCAGGTTTTTAAAATATTATTTGTTTATCAAATTGATAGTTGGAGAGACACAAAAGAAGATTAAGTGAATGCAGTAATATGACGCCCCCTTTACCTTTGCATGTGAGTGTAGTAAACTTTGACTGTGTAGTAAATAATTATCCCTGTACCTTTTAGTGCTTTTGATTTTAGTAATTTATCCATATTTACCACAATTGTAACTGCATTTAGTGTGTAACAAGTTGTGAATGGAATTAAGTGGCACCTGGCTGAAAAATCACAAAAACAATGACCTTCCAAACATTGACACACACATGGCGCCAAGAGCTTAACAAGGGTTTAGGCTACCTTTCAAGACTTGTATGTAGCTGAAATCCAGCTTTTTGTCAACATAAGAAATCACAGGTATATTCTTAACTAGGTTGTTTAGTGTGTCCTGTAAAATGTATACAGCTTGTGTGTCTTCACAAGCTGTGCCATTGGTTTATTATCAGAGAAGTTAGACCCACGAGGTTCAGGCTTGGACTTTTATAGCAGGGTGGCAGTGCATGTGCTCACACACAACATCTGATAGCACGACAGGAACAGAAGTCCTCAGACGCACCTGGACTGTGTACCAGACACTTAAGGTAAATCATCTCTCTATGAAGTTTATTCTCTCTTTTAGTGATTCTGTTGTACTCATCAATGGCTTTGCAGGTTTAAATGTACTGTGTTGACATAACAGACAGAGGATGAACTAAACCAATTAATTTGGCATCCAGCAAACATTTCTGAAAAAAACATCAACATGGGATACAAGGGAAATATTTACTATGTATATTGTATGTGTGTCTGTGTGTGTAGATATAGAAACTCACTATTTGTGATTGACATTTTTATGTATGAATGTTGACTGCTTATTCATTTTTTCTACATGGTGATACATATATGAAAAAAATGCTCATTATGTACCTGGACTATTAAATGTGTCGTACAGCACTGCATAAGTTCAAGATGAGTTAAATGCCTTTCAGTCATGAAGTGATTACATGTTGCTTATGTTAGACACACAGTTTTAGGAAATGCCTCTTTACATTTTTCTTTTTCGTTTATGAAAAAAGGTAATCCAAGACAAGGAGGACACAATGACTGGTAACCGATCGAAGAAAACAAAGCTTTCTTCAGCCCCTTCGTTTTTAGACAGGGCAGGAGGATTCTACGGACGATTAGATGAAACAGAGATTGAAATGAGCGATGGAGGAAAGCCAAAGACAGAACCAGAAGTGACCAAAGGAACAGGGCTGATTGGGGAAAAGTCAAGTGGACGGATGAAACCTGATCATGGTGTGTTCCACTTCAACCGAGGTATGATCCACGATGACGGAACTACCACCCTGCTGAGAAAAAAAACTACCGGTACTCGATGGAGCAGAAGAAGCTCCAGGAAGGTCAAAGCAGACAAGTACTCCACCGAGAACGACAATCAGAGCTCCAACACCGACTCTCACACAACCCCTAAGTGTAGTACATCGTCTGAAACCCAGACTGAGGAAGTCCCAGTAGTCCAGGAGTCCGAACCCCCTATAGTTCACTTTTCTATCAGGGAGGAGGCTGACGACCAGGCCCTCATACGGGGGCAGAACTGTGACACAGAAGTAGAAGAGAAGAAGAAAGTGAAGTCGAACCAGGGACAGAAAAACAGCAATGAGCAGATGAAGATTGCAAAAAGAAGCACTCTGACACTCTATCGTAAGGTGAGCTGTACAATATGTGATTTGGGAAATTTTACTGTCCACAATAGTAAGACCAAGATGGATATAGTTATAAATATCTTACTGGGATCAGTTTTCTAACCAAAAACCATGAGTGTGGGTTTCGAATCAAGCTTCCTAAAGGTGGTCGGACTCTGCCACAACAAACACTAACATCCTAAAGTTGGCAGCTGTTAGCACCTGGCAGGTGGTAGTCTTTACCATGTTCAGTAAACCAACTACCAGTTCCACACTGCTCAGACAGAAACTGCCAAAAAAGACTTTTTTTTAGCTAGTTACCTTAGAGGAAAAAACAAACATAGACTGGTGGCCCACACTGATGGTCCACACTGACACAAACGTTGGGCTGTAGGACAAACACCTTTACATAAAAAAAGACTTTATTAATTCATTACTTCATTAATGGGTCCACACTGTATCTCCTGAGTTACACTAAGGTCATGTAAGCATGTTGTCATGTAATGCCTTGCTATCCATACAACCTTTACTTTTTTTTTAGTTTGCCTTTAGGTTTTGCAGAAAGGGAAGACTTATCTGGGGAGATCAAACTAGTTACAGATTAACAGCGACACACGGTTACATAATCGATTTATGGCAAAGAATTTGGGAGGCTGTCAAACAGGCCTGATAAAGTCCTGATGAGTTCAGTTCTGTTTGTTAGTACAAGCCATAACTGTTCCCTTGTTACCAGGTAATAATTACAGTCTACATCACCGAACACATCAGGAGCTCAAAGGGCACAATATTTCTGTCCTGTTGTCCTCTGATGACTCCTATTAGTCTGTACTCATGATTACATCACCCAAATGGTAATTATTTTATGTAAACTGGACCTCTGTATACCCAGTTGTTATCGATTTTCCAGTTGTATATTTAAAGTAGTGTTCACTGTAAAAAGTGCAGCATAGATTCAGCTTAAAGCCAATATGAAGTCAATATGCAGCATGGATCTTTTGTAACCTAATGATACCATGTATACAATGTATGTAATATGTATATGTATATGTAATTGTTAAGTTAAAATAACGTTAAAAAAAAAAAAAAAAAACATCCATGCAGTACTTTGTCTTCATTCTTTAAGTTGGTTCTATGCTTACTTTTTACAGTGTTTTATGAGCCCATAGAATATGCATTTAGGCAAAAGAATAGGTTCACTTGTTCCCGCGCCATCTCAGTACTTTGAGAGTCTTCTTTCCGTCAGTCCGTTTCTTGTAATCCATTAACGCTAGCATATCTCAAACCACACATTCCTTTAACCCCACTTCCTTTGCCCTTGTGCCTGAGGTTGTGATAACACTGTTGACTGTGCATACACACACATAGACAGGTACAACAGGAGAGGGAGGGGCCGAAGAGACATTGGACAAGAGAGCCATTAAATTTCATTAGCTCACACGCTTCACCTTGACTCTACAGGATGTAACTCACGAACACTCCCTCTGTTCACTATTTGGCTCAATAAAATTTCTGCCTAATACAGCTATGTCAGTGAAAGCACTGGCGGACCCTCTGTACAAAATGAAATGTAGTATGAGGAGCAGGTTTACCAGGCTAACAATGAACATCCATATAATGAAAATGCATGTGAAGGCTATACCATTAGACACAACATAAGAGACATAAGAGAGGTACATGTTTTATTGTATTTGGAAGAAAAACTAAGTCTTCAATTGTGGTCCCCAGCCTAAATATCAGGTTGTAATTAGGCTTGTGAAATTGCGTTTTAGTTTTTTTTTTTTTTAAGAAAAAAAATCAAAACAACAAACCAAACAACAAAGTTAATTGTATTCTTTTTGGAAATAACATAACAGAACAATACTCAATTCAACCATCCTGTGGGCCTAGGGAGCATTGCAATTTTCTGTGTGTGTACTGTACATATGGTTTTTTGACAATAAAGCTGACTTTGACTATGTGCCCTGTAAGGTTGAAGCAGGTACTCCTTTTCAACTCTTGTCCTTGGACTATTCTCAAACACATATATTGCTTGTATGATTTGAGAATTATAGCAATTTTAACACAATGTCCCAACTTCATTGGAATTGGGGTTGTATGTTTTCTAGTCTCTGCTGACTTAGTAGCAACTCTTCTGACTTAATGGAATGGACATTTCTACCAGAGCAAAATGTGAACAACATTACAACACTGTTGTTGTCATTATTGTGTAAATATATGTCAAATCACGTGACTGATGGTTAATTCTCCTTCACAGGCAATAGACCGGGCTTTCCGACGAGGATGGGAGGCCTTTGTCACCAGCCTGTACAGTGTGTCTTTGACCACTGTAACATCTACACTGGCATCGGAAAAAGCTGAAAAAAGTGGCGGATCTGTACTGATTGATTATAGATAGGTAAACTCATGGAAAGACCTTTTATGCAGAACACAGTGTTCTATTAGGGGGGTCAAGGTTCACATTGTGGATTGAAGGTACTGTGTTCTTCCTGTTGGCTATACTTAGCCTTTCAACTGCACCATATGAATTTAAATTGGCCTTATTTAAGGAAGTTGACCAGCTTTGTCTGGAAACTGAGATTAGGGTCAAACTAATCACTTTAAACATGGTGACAATGAGGCCAATTTTGTTGTGCTGATGTGAGCCTATTATTATTTAAATTTCGTTGCAAATTATGAAAGGCACATTAAAAATTGCACATTCCTAAATATTCCAGTATTTATTATCTATGTAAAATCTCTACATTTTGTGCTCATATCCTATATTTTGGCTATGACATCTGGGAAACACCTGGAAGAGCTATATGAAGGATATTGTATAATGTGTTTTTATGTGGTTATCTTTGTTGTAGAGATGTTCTTTGCTGTGTTGAAACTAATGTTTAAACTGTTAGTAAAACCATCTCAGAGTCTAGCAGACTGCGTGCTTAATTTGTAGCTGTTCAGAACTACCTTTGATGCCTTGACTATTAAAAGTGATTTTAGTAGCCTAAAAGTTCACATATTTAACAACAGTTACATATTAGTGCAACCATTTTTGCCACGGGATATCAACTAAACATTTGATCTAAAATCAGCATGTTTACACAAAAAAAAATCATTTTAAACCTGCTGTCTGTCCTGTCTGATTTTTAGCATTCGCTGGTATGTAGAACATATAAATGCCATCTGGTTCACCATGAGTGCATCTCTACTCCTCTGCCTTCCCGTTGCTAAGGTTTGTTTTGGCAACTTGTGATGTCATCACCAACTGTCATGGAGAAAGCAGGATGTTTTGACTGAATGTGTAAGGTGCCAAGTCAAGAAACGCAGAAATGTTTTGCCGACGACCTTTTCGATGAAGTGGTTGTAGATATTCTGTGTATGTAATGATGTAGTAGAAGAGCCCAAACAACCACATGCTCAAAAACCTAACATTAAATGTGTCGATAAAATACACTTTCATGTTGTTGACTGTTGTCTACACAAGCCCACAGGTTTAACTGACATCTGAGTACACTGACACTACATAGCACAGTTTCAAGACATACACACGTCAAAGGACCACCGCGTAAAATACAGCTGTGTTCCACACTAACAGCTGTTGGCAAGGAAAACAAACTGGCAGCAACCATTTACATGATTTTTACTGTGCGTAAAACAGGCATTTTCGACAAGGGAAAAAAAATAGATTAAAAACGTAGAATGACTATCAAGTGGGGTAGGGGAGACCGGGGTTGGTTGTCACACGGGTTGGTTGTCACACTCATCATATCTCGGCCACTAAAGGGCGCTGATCAACGTCACTGACATAGAAATGTTCAGAATTAGTGTTAGGGGTCATCTACATTGACAGTTCAAGTGTTTGACACAAAGTTTTGAGGTGAGATCAATATTAAGGTTTTTCATGTCAAAATGTAAATTTTCAGAACTTTAGGTTTTCTTTTCTAGTTGTGTAACTAATGAGTTGACTTTAGAAAAACTATTACCATTAAAAAGACAGAGCTACATTTTCAATATGTTTTTTCTTAGTTATGCTACAACTTGTCGCTGCTAGCGTGACTTCTAGCATACAAGGTCAGTTGGGGATGGTTGTCACATGTGCCACCAATGGCCATATATGTATTCACTCTCTGACACACACACACACACACACACACACAAAATCTAAATACTAACAATAGGCCTATCTAATTGTTCTAATCTATCTTTTGGTGCATAACATGCATATTTAAATAATAGGCTATGTTATAGTAGGCCTATATATTCAGCAAGTCTATGTTTTATTTCAATGTTCCCAATGTCTATATTCCCAGTGCCTGTGTGTTATACTTATATTCTGAATAAATTTCACTTCACTTTTTTGCATAACGTTCACAAAATATTTCTGTTATCATTTCCCCCATTGAAATAACAGTGTGACAACCACCCCATAGTGTGTGACAACCAACCCCGCGATGGGGTTGGTTGTCACAAGCTGTCAGTCTCTATTTGGCAGCTCATATCTTTTGAACATAATGAATTTAAGGCGATTTACGACCCTCCAGTTCTACCTGAGACTTTAAGCTTACATTTTACATTGAAAGGGAATCTATTCATAACAGCGTTTTTGAGGGATTCAAATGAAAGCAAAAAATGTGACAACCATCCCCTACATTTGTTCACACATGGTATGAAGAATAAGTTTGTCAAAATGTAGGAGAGCTGCTCCATGGTTGTATGATAGGCACATGGTATGAAGAATGAGTTTGTCAAAATTTAGGAGAGCTGCTCCATGGTTGTATAATAGGCTTTCTATCCCATCACCACTTTCTATAGCTTTGTGAAGGATTTATGCACGATGTGGCGCACAGAAAACCTAGGTACTCAGAAAGTAATTTGATGTGGTTGGATGGGCTTTCCTCTTTGCTAAAACGTCTAACAGATCGTCGGCAAAAACTTTTCCCCATTTCCTGACTTGCCACCATACATATTCTGTGAAAACATTCTATGCTTTCTCCATGGCAATGAGTGATGACATCACAAGTTGCCAAAACAAACCGTAGCAACGGGAATGCAGAGGCTCAGCTGAAAAACCTAACATAGCCTAATCTCGATAAAATACACTTTCATGTATTTCATGTACAGAAGCCCACAGTTTTAACTGACATTTCAGTACTGACACTATATAGAACAGTTTCAAGACACACCCGTCAAAGGACCACCGCGTAAAAGCGATTCCACAGTAACAGCTGTTGGCAAGGAAAACAAACTGGCAGTATAGCCATTTACATCACAATTTTTACCGTGCGCAAAATAGGCATTTCCGCCAAGGGAAATAAAACATTCAAAACGTAGACTGACTATGAAGTGGGATACATTTGTTCACACATGGTATGATGAATGCGTTTGTCAAAATTTGGGAGAGCTGTTCCGTTGTATGATAGGCTCGCAGTTATCTATCCCATATAGTTTCTATAGGTTTGGGAAGGATTTATGCCCGCCGTGACGCACAGAAACCTTGGCAGGTTAGGTACTCAATAGGTATATATTTAATGTAGTTGCTTGCGCTTTCCTACTACATCGTAAGATGCACAGAGTATCGACAAAGACTTTGCTAAAACGTCGAAAAGGTCGCCGAAAAAAAAACTTGACCCGTTTCTTGGCTTGCCAACTTACATATTCTGTGAAAACATTCTATGTTTTCTCCATGCCAATGAGTGATGACATCTCCGGTTGCCAAAACAATTAGCAACGGGAATGCACGATACAGTCTATGGCACAGACGCAACTGTTGGCAAGGAACACAAACTGGGAGTAGTCATTTACATGAAAATTTTACCGTGCGTAAAACTGGCATTTCCGACAAGGGAAATAAAATTTATACAAAAAAAAGGTAGAGTGACTATCAAGTTGGGTACATTTGTTCACACATGGTATGAAGAATGAGTTTGTCAAAACTTAGGAGAGCTGCTCTGTGGTTGTATGATAGGCTTGGAGTTATCTATCCCATCACCAGAGTGTCTTTGGGAAGGATTGATGCCCGACGTGACGCACAGAAATCTTGGCATGTTGGGTACTCAGAAGGTAAATTTCATGTGGTCGGTTGCGCTTTCCTCCTACATGATTAGATACACAAAATATCGACAAAGACTTTGCTAAAACCTCAAAAAGGTCGTCGGAAAATAAACGTTCCCAGTTTCTTGACTTGCCACCTTATACATTTTGTCAAAACATTCTATGCTTTCTCCATGCCAATGTGTTGCCAAAACAAACGCAACGGGAATGCAGAGACGCTGTTGGCAAGGAACACAAACTGGCAGTAGCCATTTACATGACAATTTTGCCGTGCGTAAAACAGGAATTTCCGACAAGGGAAATAAAATATAGGTCAACGGACCTGAATGCAAGTATTTCACAAGTGAATAAAAGTTGCCAGTCCATTTTCAACAAGGTGCACAGCCACCGATAGTTTGAATGTCAGGCTAATCTCGAATTTCAAGCTAACTTTACCGCGGTCGTTCAGAGACCGTCAGCAGAGCTTTGGAAGAAGTTGGGTAGGCTGCAAATGCTGGATGATGTTGCTTCCAATCTCCTATGCATTGTGTAGCATCCGGGAGGCTCGTAGGCTATTGACTTATCCAAGTCGAGACAAATGAATGGCTAACAACGGATGTAGCCTAGATGGACCCTCGGCATGTTCATTTAGTCAGAGCTCCCCACACTGTTCCTACTGAGCGGCTTACTGTTCCTCTCGCTCATCTGTGTGTTCCAGGATAATACTGACCACTGCCACTGCTAGTGTTTTTTTAGCCATAGAAAGAGTCGGCTGAGAATTTCTATGGCTCTGCTGAAACCCACGCAAAGCAATGTTCGCAGCTACCTTCTGTTTTGACAACATTTGTTATGATAGGCTATGGCCTTGTTGCTATTTTTTATACTACCATAGTAACAGACCAAGTGTACATTCCATTTTCCCCATCATTTCCATAATGTTGCTTGTTCTTTTACTGACTTAGCAACATTAATTGAACTATATATTCAAGAAAAATACTTTTTTTACGGCATTCGCTATGGCATATGGATACTGCTGTGTTGCGATTTTACTTCTGCAGCTTTGCTTACAATGCTACCAAGGTAACTCCACAATGAAATCGTAAAAGAGCCAAGCAGTTAACGGTCCCTGTAAATATGCTAACTATCCGTTAGGTAGCTGGCCAGCTAACCCGTAATTTATCCGTTGTTTTTATTAACGCCGGCTACACACACGTTGCTTGGGAAAGCAAAATATATCTACAAAAAAATCATTTATTGGCATTGCGATTGAATCGCTTGCATTAGTGCTAAGAACCAGTGTGACAAGCATGCCATGCTAATTAGCTAACGCTTTCGCCCATGTTAGCAAACTTGTCATCAAGTAGTATGGATGTTAACAAGACTGAACGTGAAATCTTTTTCGGGTTTGAGTTTTTATCTTTACAACTTTGCCACTTTTTATGATAGTATGATAAGACATAATAAAGAAATCCTGAATTTTCAGACAGCAAGCAGTGTACAAGTTTATTAGCGTAAGTAAGCCTATTATCGACATGCTGCCTATTATCGGCAATTTAGTTGCTGTTCCACTTAAGATGAGGCTTTTCCCCGTGGAAAAAAAGTTATCCCGTGAATAGACACAATCAGCTGCCGTAAACCGTCAGTTCGAGTAAGCGTTTATTTTTAAACTTATTTCCAGTCGTAATGTGTCTCATCCGGCCGATAATGGGCTTGCTTACAATACTACAAACAATATACTACTTACATACTGCTAAGCCTCCTTGCAACGAAGACAAATCGGCAGACTCCCTGACATTACAAATCATATATAGGTGGGTATATCAACCCCTTAATCGTTTGAGGTTAGGCCAGCAGTAAGCTATTGATTTTATTTTGTTGTATACATTTGTTTGTAAGTTATGCTTCTATTTTTTTTTTTTAGCCAAGATTGTTTTGTTTATAATGTGTTGTTTTTTTTTATAATGTCGGTTGGAGAAAAGGTGTCTGCTAAGAAATATAAACATATGGCTGCCTTTTTCCCTGCCTAGGGTCAGCTAGGCCTCTTCCAAGATTCAGTGCTCTTCATGACCTCAGTGTCAGTGGTCACCTAGCAGGAGAGAGTGGAGGTCTGTTTGATGACTTGGAGTTGTCTGAAGACTGCAGTGGCAATGGTATCCCACTAGATGACACCTACCCATTTGCAGCATCCTCATCCTCTCTATCTGATTGGGAAGAAATCACTGAAGACTCTATAATTAATCCTGGCACTGAGCATGACGACTTTTCTGCATCTGGTTTTGACTCTTTTTCATCTGGTATAGAAATGCATGATGATCATTATGACAGCACCAGCCAAGCAGTTCCACCCCCACAACTACTTTCCCCATTTGATGAAGCCATGTTTTCTGAAGATTACGATGTATTTTCTGATCATGAGGTTGACCAGTTTTTGTCAGCTTCTCCAACTTTGTGGATGAATGAAGAGAGAATGAAGAAGGCTGAAGCTGGTTCAGGTTTAAGCAGTACAAGTCACATTGATAAACTGTCAGTCCCTTCCTTCTTAGAGAAACCTAACGAGGACACACTTGGGTCAGGAGAGACTGAAAATGTGACTCCTTCTGACACTGACACTTACAGAGACTTTATCTCCCTGGATGTTACACCAGCTCAACAAGGGTGTTCTGGCCAATGTAAAAGGGCAACCGTTGGAGGCCTCAGATGATTTGTCACCATGGTGACAATTCTGCTGTGATGGTTAGGTGGCAATGTTCACGTAGGTGACATAGGGGCAACATGGAAAGATTTGACCCAGTATCTTTTAGAATGGGAGTTAAGGACTAAGGACTAAAAGTGGAAATATATGAAACTGTCTGAATTAAATAAAATACAGTTGACAAGCATTTTTGTTCGTTTTACATATTACACTCATACCATACCCTTACACCAGCATACCAGTAGTGGTATGTCGCCACCTGGTGGCAGAAAATCTCACAATCACAGGAGAATCTGAAAAGTCTGAGTGATACAACTGCACTGGCAACTGTATAATAGTAGCTTATAAAGTCAGGTGTTAGACCATGTTAAAGTAAGGATTATTTGACTAGCCAGTATATGGAAAATTGCATAGAAGTAAATTTGGTGTGCCAGTTCAGTCTTTCATATTATCCTTCAAATACCCACTATAGGTAGCACCAACCTGTTACCTGGTCAATTGCATTTACATTTGTGGCCCCAGCCAACAGCATTTACCATTATGAGTAACGCATGTACCAGCCAGGGTCTTCCTATGTGCAGAACAGTGAGTTGATCACTAGACACAAGGTTTTAGGAATAACTGGAGTACCACTATCTTCACTATGCATACTTGTGAAAATTTTTATTTTGCAGGTGAGGTCAAGGTAGTTGAACTTAAAATGATGTAATCAATATGATGTATCTATGGTTACATTTTAATATGAACTTGGTGGGGAAAATATATGACCCATATGTGACCCATCATTCCTTTGGATGTCTTAATTTTCCCCATAAGCTTTTGCATCTGTCTACATGTTTCCTCATGGAAGGACCATATTTTGATATACTTATGACACTTGATGTTGATATCCATGATAAGACAGAGGGTTTTTGTTACGGTTACGGTTACATTAGACAATAACACTGAACACAAGAACTGCACAATGGAATATCAAAATTAGCACTTTGTAAAGGTAAATCTTGAATAATTTAGTAAAATCATTTTCAGTTTGTACACATAATGTGTAATGCCTTTGTGCAACTCTGACTTTGCACTACAAATTGTATGTCCATATTGATGACACTGGTTGCAAAGGCACGTCAGCAAGTTATTCAATGGTGAATATCCGTGCAGCGATGTCATCCAGGAGCCAGTCCACCCCTGTGAGCAGGTTTTCGCCCGTGACGGCACTACAGCCTATGATGCACCAGTGATGAGTCTTAATATCATCTAGCGCCAGAGCCTGAAACACCACAAGAGTCAAGGTCAGCCCTCCCTTCCACGCTCTCAACCACCTGAGGTATGAACCTGCCCTAAGCGGCCCATGCCATGTACTTGCCTAATCTAAATCATTACCAAAAACAGACATCCCCAACACGTATTTCTTCCAGCCAATTAATTACTGCAGCTGATCCTAATTAGCACAATTCTTCCACTAGTAAGATGAGCTAGGCTAGTTAGTGAAATCATGCGTGTGAAAAGTATGGAATACATGGCAGCCCTTAAACTTTCTCAAGCTGGTTTGTCCACCTCTGGTCAATACCACACATATGTTGTGTTTCACAGTAGATTAAAAGACATCATAACTGAGAAACAGAGAGATTCTGACCTCTTGTATGGCCTCCTTAGACAAAGCCCCTGGCAGGTCCTGCTTATTAGCAAAGACCAGCAGTGTGGCTCCAGCCAGCCTCTGAAATACAAGGACATTAGTGAGGTAAGAGGCTTCAAATTACCGATGTGAAGTTTACTGATTGCAGTTGTTCATAAAAGACAGTTGGTTTTGAATACATGATGTACATGTGTGTATGTAACAGCATAAGCATTCCTAAACAAACTGGGAAGAGTAAACCAACCTCACTGCTCACATTATTGTCCTATGTGTTGGTTATAACTTGGCATTTGCTCTTATCAAAAATCTATAGGTTATAGAGGGACATGACAAACTTCAAGCAATTAAGATAAGTATCTACTAAGGAGTTTGTGCCAGAGTGGGCTACCTGCTTTGACCAAGAAACCTTTAAATTTGAGTTTGTATGGCCCACTGATTGTGGTTAATGTGGCAGTTACAGTGGTACAGTCACAACATGTGATAATTTGAAGATGTGAAGACTGCAAATATCTAAGTATTCAGATGGTGCATAATCAGCCTTTCCTACCTCCTCCAGTAAAAGAGCACTCAGTTCTTGCTTGCAGTCTTCTAGCCGGAGTCTGTCAGCACTGTCCACAACCCACACCAGCCCGTCAGTGCTCTCAAAGTAATTTCTCCAGTACGACCGCAAAGACTTCTGTCCTCCAACATCCCAAATGTTCAGTTTAAACCTGCAGATCATGACAACAACCCATCTCGTTATGTTAAAAATACTGGATCTGTTACTTGGCAGCACAAAATGCTTACATAATGATATCAACAGGGATGGACAAACCTGGCTTTAGAAGTTATCCAGTAGGCTACCATATTTGATACAGCCATTCACTAAATCAGCTGATTCTAATTAACACGTCAGCCAGAAGGAAGAGTTAAGTGATTTCAACTGTAACGACACAGGTAGAACCAACCAGGTGATTTGTAATATGTGGTAGGCTACTAGATTGTAGGTTCAGAATCCAAGTTGCCCGTCATTGGTTATAATGCTAATGCTAGTAACATCAGATGTCAGTTAGACCTAACTCACCTTACGAACTTACAACTACAATGAAAAGACATTACACCACCATCAATGACCGGTTAACAAAAGATTTACCCTCTGTGTTCTAATGTCTTAATGTTGAATCCCAGGGTTGGTGATATTGTGCTGACATCTTCGCCATTGAATTTTTTCAGAATAGTCGTTTTCCCCGCGTTATCCAGGCCGCTGAAACCATGGTTAAGTATCATTTTGCGGTTGCTTACTTCAGCACGACAGACACAAATACTCAAAGCAAACGAATTAATATTAGCATGCAACTGAGCTATGTACAGAGAACACTCTTAGCAGTTGTAAAGGATACAGCATGAGCAATCGCATCTCACGCTCCTTGTGTTTCATTTTCTTCAGTATTGTTAATAACCCCATCTTTGGCGAATTATAGGAATGCTTAATAAGCAACAAATGTACGAATAATGCTTCCTCGCAAACTCACAAAAGGCAAATAGTGTTTAGATACAAGACTAGCTAGCCATCTACACAGCACACTACTATGCTGCACCCGGCCTCTGTTGACAGGAAGTAGGATGACAAGTAGAGCCTCCCATCAGGCCACTCTGGTAAGTGTTTCGTCACAGCCAAGGGGGTAGGAATATATCCGGAAGTTGAAGCACCCATGGGGAAATCTCAACCCGGAAAATGACCAATAGCATGTAGCATTCCGTTGACTTCCATTCATTTTAGCGTCACTTTGAAATCAAACAACTTTACATGAGAAGCCATCCGTACCTTGATATTGGCATTGTTGTAAACCGGAGAGGGCACAGCAAAACATATTTGCTTCGATCAGAAATCTGTCATGTTATTGCCTTGTAGGAAACGTTTATCTGAAATTATGCTAAAAATGACGCCATAAATCATGCGACGGCTAGTGAGTTTCTGTCGCACAGGAGAAAATTTACCGTAGTGGTTGGATAACAAGCTGTAGCCACAGTCATGCTCGTTTACGTTTCTATTCATGTTGGGGAAACATTTACATCACTATTTCCCGAAAAATAAGCGTAGAACTTGGTATTTGTTTGTAAGCAGAATCGCTATCTTTATGGATTTTACTATTCGATGCAAGTGAATTGAGAAAGACTGCTAAGCTAAGCTACACGCTATAGCTTGTAGTTTACATGCTAACTAGCTAGCTCCCTTGACATGCTGGCTTGCAAGACTGCCTGGAACCAAAGTTAGTTGACGAAGAATCAAGTCCCCACATACAATATTAGCCCCCCATTCCACTAAGTGATTGCAGCTATAACGGTAGAAGAATACTTATTAAGAAAATTATCGTACGCTGTATGATTTGTGATTGAGCATCTACCACTCAATTTATAGTATTTGGGTTCGCTGGCCGACGTGACCGTACGTCACCCCGCACTTGCGCAGTTGCATTGTGACCAATTAAAAATCTCAAAATCGTGCTTCAACGGCTCCCATTGAAAACGACGCCATCCCTCAGTCCATTCTCTTCTACTGTCTATGGTCACAGCCGAGTAAATGATTGGATCAAAACACTATCATTCAGGCGGACGAATGAGGAAGACTCCTCACAAATTCTTCTCAAACAAAACTACCCCCTCTGTGAAAGTGTTTGGGCTCATTTCCACCAAACACTCTGCGTGTACAGCGCGTGTCCGTTTTCTGTCTGTATTCGTTTAGAATGCACGTTAACAGATTAGACCATTTCCACCTCACGCGTGATCTGAGCGTATTCTGGCGTAAGTGGCAGAAAATATGATAATATAATAAACAAATGTAATACACACTACAACATTCTTTCAAAGTGTCCCTGTTACTGTTGTGGTCAGCCCAATCAGCAATTTATCAGACAAAAAAAGAAAGAAATGCATTTTGCTTCATCAAATGTACCCATTACCTATTTACACATCAAGCATGATAAAAGGGAACAACACAGCACAAATATTTTTAAATTTGGAGGTAAACCTACAAACCTTCAGCCAAACCATCAACACTATATCAGGTACTCCTAATGAGAAAGACTGAAAAATATGGATCTAAATGTGTAGATGTTGCAGTGATGGGGACTCAGGAATGAGCCTTTAAGGATTGGAGATCAACACCATAAAAAGAAATCAGTTTTATGATGATGATTTATCATCCCTTAATATTCAACAATTAGGCCTATACATTTCTATGTTTAGTTATAGTAGCAATCTTTTCAAAGCAGTAGCAAACTCTTTTCACAAAATACTCTGGAAGGATAGATATTTAATGACGTACAACCTCAATTCTAAAAACGTTGGGGCGGTGTGTAAAATGTAAATAAAAATGAAATGCAAAACATTCTGAATCACAAGAGCCCATATTTTATTAATAAACAAAGACCATTTTTTTTTTGTAAAAACAAAAGATGATGTTGAATTTGATGGTAATCTTTAAAAAGTTGGGAAAGAAGCAACAAAATGCTGAAAAAGCAAGCAATATAGAAAAGAATCAACTGAAAGAATATTTAGCAACTTATTCAGTTAATTGGCATCAGGTCAGTGACATGAAAGTGATTCCCATTTTGTCATGGTGATCACACAGCACACTGTTCAAACAACAAAATTCAACTTCTGCATTTAACCCATCACACATGTGATCAGGGGGCAGTCTAATTGTAGAATTCTTTAACAAAAACACTGTGCCTTGACGTCACATTGCAAAGGTTTTGTAGATCTTATCAATAGTGCATGAAATCATCAGAAGATTCATAGAAACTGAAACAATCACTTTCCGCAAGACATAATGCCAAAGACCCTATGTGTCTGTGAATTTTACGAGGGGGAGTACCGCAGCCTGTGGGAGGCCGATAGGAGATGAAATCCCAGGAAGAAACTGCCCAGACAAATATGGTCATGGAGGAAGTTGAGGATGAAGGCTAATGTGTTTGGCCCAGATTCATAGTCTTGTGAAACAGGCAGACATTAGTACAGCTTGATTTTGAGCTTAGAGGGGAAGCATGCCCCCCTAAACCCACACAAAAAAGAATAACAAGAAAAAATAAGGAAAAAAAGTTCACGGAGATGGGATTCAAGATCAGAATACAACACCAAAACCAACTTCAGTACATGTTTTTCCAGACCATTTTAATATTGTCATTCCTAAATGCATTTTATATGCTAGAATTATATGACTGGTCCTGGTCAGGCTGTTAGAAAAAAACATTTACTGGATTTCTAAGTAATCATTACTTGATTATATGTTGAACAGAAATGATATGCACAAGTACAAGGCTGTTGGTATATAACCTACTTACAAGTGAACTTTTAGCTGACTAATGCTGTGTTATGTTGCCAGGATCTGATTGAAAAGCCACTGCTAAGATTAAACACAGTAGTCTTACCTAAGTATATTTAAAAGCAACATCAGGGCATACTTGAATTGTAAGAATAATAATAATTAGAATAACCTTTAAAAAAGCATGTGCTGATATTTCTGGCCAGAAGTCCTTTACATACAGATAAAGTCTCTTGCTCTTTTGAGATTCCTTGGTAACACCTTATTTGGATAGTCTGCCCAAAGAGACTTTACAGATGGTTTGTTGGAAATTAGTTTCATTTTGTTTATTGTTTGCTGATTATCACCTTAATCAAACCCAACCCCCAACCTTAACCTTAACAAGACCCCAAAGGTTTTACAGGTGGTTTATTGATAGTCTGAGCACCTGTAGATACTCTAGGACCACCTGTGGGACTATCCAAATAAAGTGTGACCAATTATTTTATCACACAGGTGTGTGCGACTGAAGTTTGTTTTTTAGATGAAGTTTATTGTTTTTTTTTTATTTATTTTTTTTATAATTTATATGTTCTGAATATTTTTTAGGGTGGATGGATGGATGGATGGATGGACTTTATTAATTGCAAGCTGGGAAATGAAAGTGTAGCAGCAGCATGCCATACAGGCACACACAGAGACAATAATAACAGAAAAGAGCATAGCCCAGACATAATAAAGCAATACACATCATAAAATACCAGAAAACACAAGTCGATTGTACTACCTCTTCTCCTATTCTTCCTGCTGGTTCGTGTTCCTCAATCGACTTGTGCGGACTTTCATCATGGCGGCGACGAGAAACTACAGCAAGGTACTGCCTGTCAAAACTATTTTATTATAAATGTTGTGTACACTTACAAAGTTCTCAGTGCCTCGTTTTTAATGACAGGACCTGTGTTGTACTACCGATGGAGTGTGGAGTTTCTTCGAGCTGTTTTAATGGTTTAAAAATAGCGTAGTCGTCATGCTTCATCTAAGGGCACCTACCACTTCCATTGTTAGCCTTCTGGGACAAACAATAAAAAATAGTTAAACTCTGAATGCTACAGGCTAAATCAATTTTGCTCCTCAGTACACATACCAACTCAGTATGATGTTTTAAGTTCTCCTTTAATTCTGGTAGTGTCGCTGGCTCCAATAGTACTGCCGCAACACACAACAGTAAAACATAGAGTGCTCACAACAGACTGGTAAAAGATCTCCAACATCATTGTGCACGTTGTGCAAGTTGAAGGATCTCAGCTTCCTAGTCTGCTCACCCTTCTTGGATACAGCCTCTGTATTGGATTTCCAGTCCGTTATTTATCACCACCAGAGGCGGTTTTTGGTATAGGCAAACCTAGGCATTTGCCTAGGGCCCCACCAAATTTGCCTTCTTTATGGGGCCCCAAATATGAGCAGCCAAGTCGCGGTAAATACATTTTAAAAAAATATTATTCCAGTAAATATCAGAATAATACTGAATTAATGTTTAAACAATATTTGTCCCAGGACACATACCCCCCTTCACTGTTGTGCATTGGACTAGTCCATATGTAGCAATGCGTGACACAACGTGACTCAAACCAAAGCGGGAACTGTAAACATGAAGCGGAATTATGAGAGTGGCTATGCTAAAAGAAAAAAATGGGCAGAAAACAAAAGGAATACAGACACACTGCCAAAACTAACTTCATTTTTTACACCTGCTGCCACACACACACACACCACTCAATCTTTACTAATCAATCTTTTTTGAGAACTTTACTAACTGCTACCCTAAACACACACACACACTCTCTGTATCTCTGTGTCTCTATGTCTCTCTCTCCCTCTCCCTCTCCCTCTCTCTCTCTCTCTCCTCACACACACACATTGTTATTCCTGTCCACATACACACAAAAAATATTTTCATCAGTCCTGTTGAAAAGTAAATAGCAGTTTCCATTGGCTCAATCTCCATTTTGTATTCTAGTTCTTATAAGCACAAGATCAGGTTTTGTCTCTGGCAGTTTTCAAACATGATTTCAAACATGAAGCTTTTAGCAAATGCTGGAGTAATCTGAAACTGATTTGCTTTGGAGAGTTAAGATCATTGTAATAAGACCATTGTTGGTGGTACTGCAGTCTTGGTTCATTGCGATAAGCCAAGAGGTATAGGGATGGTTATTTGACTTAGGTGTGTGTTTCAAATATGAGGGCCCCACATCTATATTTTGCCTAGGGCCCCCACGTGGCTAAATCCGCCTCTGATCACCACTCCCAGGTACTTGTAATCTTTTTTTAGGGGGTCTCTCAACAATGGAATAAAATCATTAGGCTCATATCTGTGACATCCAGATAAAGGCACAATAATGGAGTGGATCAAACCATAAACACCTTATTGGTTGGCTGTCTACACCTCAACAGACCACTTGAGATGCGTGCAAAATGGCTTAACGGTACAAATCCACTTGCTCCGTCTGGTCCGTTATGAAAACGTACTGCCTCCCCTTGTGTTGCCGGATAGGGACTGCATGTACATTTTCAAAATGTTTGGGCATGGGCGTGTCTTTGCAATCTACGAGGCTATCTGTCTACCTGTATCTATCGATATAGCAAGCTAGCAAACCATAATAACTGACAACTGTGCCCTTACCAAACTTTACACATGTGTTTTGTTACATGCACACACACATAAAACCTACCAGACGACAAGATAAATACACTTTCACGAGAACCGCGGGTGTCATGGGATATCTCCGTGTGCTCTACTTTTATTGAGCATCTATCACTCAATTTATAGTATTGACCGTACGTCACCCCGCGCTTGCGCAGTTGCCTGGTGACCAATTAAAAATCTCAAAATCGTGCTTCAACGGCTCCCATTGAAAACGACGCCATCCCTCAGTCCATTCTCTTCTACTGTCTATGGTCCTATCCATAGACATACTATACATAGACGGAGCATTGGTTGCTGGGACACGAGAAATACGGCCGCCATCTTGGAGCGGGGATCAGACTGTCTAAGCAATACAGCGAAGCCTATTTGTGATCATGAATAAGTCATTCTAGTAACAATATTCAAATATTAATGTTGTTGGGTAAGATAGAATTTGTTTTTACTCTCTATGCATTGAAAGAGATTGGTGGTTTCAGCTGATATAAAAGCGCTCAGGTGTTTATATATAGGCCTAGGCCTAGATATCTAATGTGTTATGCCCAATTGGCTCAGAGCGGAAATAACGTAAGGGAGACCACACCGAATGTAATGTTAACAATGAACATTTATTAAAACAAGTTTCAAACGAGAACTAGGATGACATGCTACATACTGAACAACAGCACAATAGCAGTTTTGCTTGTTGTGCTAACTTTAATAGGCCTATGCTATAATTATAGCAGGTGGATGGAATGCAGAAAGACAACACGAACGACGTCAAACGTTTGAACAAGGACTATTGCAAATATCTACAAAACACTTCAGCCAGTGTTAGTTAGCAAACTAAAACGCAACGTAAAGTAGTTTAGCAACTCAATTGTAACATATGGAAAAGCAACGTTAGTCAACCAATGCTGCCCTCAACCTGTCAGAGAAGTTATGCATCCTATACCTGCAGTGTTTCCAAGCGCAATATTTCTTCCATATTCTATCTGCCACTTTCTCTTTCCCTCTCTTGTCTTTTTTTAATACCATAAATGTGATTGTTCACTGCAGATGGACAGCTCTTCTACGAAGATACTACAAGAGTGATCCAAACAAGGGATGAAGCCAGATCACTGGTCATTAAATTCCATTCATCACCAATTAGGGGACATACAGGAGTCATTAAAATGAGAGCAGCAATGTGCTCCAGATTTTACTGGGTTGACATGTCAGTGGATATTGACAGATGGGTATGTATTGGATGTGACTTATTTCTGTGTTATGTTATGGACTCATTTTGTTTAGCCAATTAGGTTAGGACGTTATTTTTGGTCTTTGACAACTTTTTTTGTTACTTGTGATGGCCATTACACCACAGCCACCTCCCCAGATAAGGTTACCAACTTAAAAGATACAAAGTGTAGTCTTCAGGTTCTCAAGTAATAGCTGTAAGAGATGCTGTGATGGAAGGAGACTGCATTTTAAGATTAAAACAGAAGACTGTATTCACATCCCTTAGTCTCCAGGCCAGGCCAGCGCCACAGGCACCTCTACTCTATTCTGACCTGTTCAAGTACTCGTAAAGTACTGTGATAACTTCTTAATTAGTTTAATGTCCCCTGGAGTACAGTTTTTTTCATTACACACTCAATTGTTTTCTAACAGGACCGCGTTCATCAGCTCAGTGCTGTGATAGCTGGTTGTTTGTTTAATGGACGATTTCAGCCTCTTAGAAAAGTAATTGTATTTGTTTTGTTATTACACCAGTAACCTCAATTAACAATATTTTGGTATGAATGCCATTATTCAGATGGAAATTCCCAGCGGAAGAAATGTGGATTTGTCCAGTAAATGTAGGTGCTCACTGGATTTTAGTGGTAAGTGCCTTTCTTATATTTTCTTTAGACCTATTTCTGGCATGTATAATATATGGGGATTTTTGCTGACCTCATGCAATAGAGGTCAATTTTTTTTTAAGGGGTTTGCTACATATATATGTCAATGTGATGGAAAACATGAATGTGGTAAACATTTATAGATTGTCAACATGTCAGAAAAGACTCTGCTTCTGGTTGCTTCGCTGGGTAATGAAGAGAAGTATGTGCGCCAACCCTACGAAATTGGAGGTAAAGTTTCAGAAAAATTCGAAGTCCTTGGTCTTTTGCATGTTATAAAGAGTGTCATGTATGGCATATGCTTGTTATGCCTTTCACACAATGATAGGAACTTCTTGAGGATGGCAGGCCGTGAAGTCCCAAGACAGAAATGGACTGTTCAGATTGTTTCCCATGACAAGCAGCAAGACAGCAGTAGCTGTGGGATTTTGGTTTTAAAGGTAAAAATGTCAGTGTTTCCAGTAATTTCTTTCTCTTATATCTATCCAGTGATGTGTAACTGAATGCTTAAAATTGCATTTTGAAGTTTGCAGAAGAGATTCTGAAAAACGGCGACATCATATCAATCAAGACACACCCTGAGGAGGTCTTGAAGGCTCGATTGGAGGTCGCATGTGCCCTCCTAGAGGCATCACAGTTGGGATAAATTTCCCTCCTTGGATGGAGTGTATATATTTTTGTAAATAAATATGTTCTGTTTCTTCTGTTGTACCTTTTCCTGACCTCATCCATCATGAATAAGAGACAAGCCCATTGTTATAAATTGAATTGCATTAAATTATCCCATCTTCAGTGTCCCCTGTATCACAAAGATGAGGTATACTACTTTTAGTGGATGCATTATTTGGATGAAGATATATGTCTGTCAAGATTGGCTACCTCTACACATATTCATATAAACGAGTGAACGGTGGTGATTGTACAGTGGGAGCATTATGTGATGGGTCAAGTGGGCTGTCAGAATGTGCTACCTTTAGTGGGAGCCTTATTTGATAAAAAATATAAGCCTGTCGAAATGAGCTACCTTTCCTTTAGTGGGAGCCTTATTTGATAGAAAATATAAGCCTGTCGAAATGAGCTACCTTTCCTTTAGTGGGAGCCTTATTTGATAGAAAATATAAGCCTGTCGAAATGAGCTACCTTTCCTTTAGTAGGAGCCTTATTTGATAGAAAATATAAGCCTGTCAAAATGAGCTACCTTTACCTGTATTCATATGAATGGTTGTGATTGTACAGTGGGAGCATTATTTGATGGGTCGAGTGGGCTGTCAGAATGGGCTACCTTTAGTGGGAGCCTTATTTGATTGAAAATATAAGCCTGTCGAAATGAGCTACCTTTCCTTTAGTGGGAGCCTTATTTGATAGAAAATATAAGCCTGTCGAAATGAGCTACCTTTCTTTTAGTAGGAGCCTTATTTGATAGAAGATACAGGCCTGTCGAAATGAGCTACCTTTACCTGTATTCATATAAATGAGTGAGTGGTGGTTATTCTACAGTGGGAGCTTTATTTGATGGGTCAAGTGGGCTGTCAGAATGGGCTACCTTTAGTGGGAGTCTTATTTGATAGAAGATACAGGCCTGTCGAAATGAGCTACCTTTACCTATATTCATATAAATGAGTGAATGGTTGTGATTCAACAGTGGGAGCATTATTTGATGGGTCAAGTGGGCTGTCAGAATGGGCTACCTTTAGTGGGAGCCTTATTTGATTGAAAATATAAGCCTGTCGAAATGAGCTACCTTTACCTGTATTCATATAAATGAGTGAGTTGTGGTTATTCTACAGTGGGAGCTTTATTTGATGGGTCAAGTGGGCTGTCAGAATGGGCTACCTTTAGTGGGAGCCTTATTTGACAGAAAATATAAGCCTGTCGAAATGAGCTACTTTACCTGTATTCATATAAACGAGTGAGTGGTGGTGATTATACAGTGGGAGCTTTATTTGATGGGTCAAGTGGGCTGTCAGAATGGGCTACCTTTAGTGGGAGCCTTATTTGATAGAAGATAAGCCTGTCGAAAGCTACTTTTACCTATATTCATATAAATGCGTGAATGGCTGTGATTGTACATAGTAGCACTACTTGATGGGTCAAGTGGGCTGTCAGAATGGGCTACCTCTGAGCTACCTTTAGTAGGAGCCTTATTTGATAGCGTAATACGACTGTCGAAATGAACTGCCTTCGCATTTAACCTCTAAATGAGTTGAAATTCTACATAACTAAGGTATAGAGTATGATTAGCCTACCGTATGCAAACAGCATACAACTCTCTAATCCAGAAATCTGTAATCCAAAGACATATCTTGTAAAACTGCGGAGGTTAGCTTTGAATCTATACAACTGTAAGCGAAAACCGTGGGTAGCTTATTTCGACGCGGTAGCGTAAATCGATAGACGCCACCGTCGATTTAGGCTACGGGTAGCTCATTTCGACGAAGCAGCCCATTTCGACAGTACACCGGACTCGATTGAAATTGAATTGAATGCGTGCAACACGGTGAATGTGACGGAGCAAGTGGATCACCGCTGTAACTCGTAACGAGTCTCCGAGTTCCGTGAACAGGAGTCGCTCTAGCCAAGGGGTGTTTTTTTGGCTCCTGCCCAACCTCCCCGCCAGGCAAGACAACGGCAGTTTTTATCTTCCTCACGGCCAAAAAAACTCAACCGAGACGATTACCTCCATGGGTAAAAAAGAAAACTGCAAAAGCGTGAAACCTACAAAAGGCTATTGTTAATGTGAAGCCAGGATATTGCACCGTTGGTCGGCTAGGAGACTATAATAGGCATAAACTCAATGACACCAAACACCACCCATTCGATCAGAAATTCCCGGCACGGGTAGCTACCGTAAAACCTGCCTTCAGTTCACGCCACATCGGTCCGCCCGCGTTTCCGTTTGCTTCGCAACCAACGCATTTAAAATAATCTGAAACTGAAAGTATGGACACCCCACCTCCTTGGGCCCCGCGGGCAATGACCAGTAGTGACGCAAGACCCTTTAAAAGCGCATGAGTAGCCTACTTTATTCACAAGCACTTCACATATCTCCGCGTTGCTACGAATTCCATTGACTGTTCTGTAGTTCAGTCAGTCCCAACTGTTTTAGTTTGTGGAACAGTTATATTTATTAGCTAGCCTACATAACACGTTGGCATCTGCAAGCCTATAGGTGTACATCGTCCCCAAAGCGCTGGTACATGGCTGATATGCACCCTCCTGCTCGCTGAAAATCCATGTTTTCTGCTGAGCGAAGTAGGAAAACTTCACAGCGGGATGCCGGGTGTTTTTATGGACACTACAATTCTTGCAGAGAGTTTTGCCTCATTTTCCGGCGAAGAGTCTCAGAGTTCTCCAGACTGGGTAAATTCACTTTATTATCAGATAGGGACAACAACATAGCAAGAGGAATTGAATTACATCGAGGATTTAAGAGTGACTAAAACAGTGTAGCCTACTGAGAAGCTCAAGTTGATTACGTCTTCACGAAGACGTAAATTGAGGCTTCAGTTATTGTGGACAACGCTAAGATTTTTTTGAATCCTAACCAAAACTACCTGTTGTTGTAGGGAAAAGATGCGATTGGCCCTAACAGAGGCAAGCGGAAGAAGAAGAATCGGGATGCTGCAAGGAAGAGTAGAAAAAAGCAAACGGAGAGAGCGGATCTTCTACACGAGGTCAGTAGCCTATATACACTTCTCTGTCTTTTTGTTCTTTAATTGGCTGACATGCAGCGTCGGTTACAAGACAGAATTAAATCCTTAAATTTCAGAATTTAAGCCCTACATCCAGCTGCCATTTCACCTCGCGGCACCACAACTTGTAATAGAATAAAATACATATAAAATGGCATAGTTTAAATATAAAATAAAAAATAAATGTATATTTAATGGCTTGTTTTAACCGTGCACTATGGCTGTGGAGTTACTGTGTGTAAATAATGCTAATGACAAGGGTTGGAATGAGTGAATAGAGGCTGAGCTACCTTGCACGTTCGCAGCAGGCGGAGATATTGAGCAACTTGCTGGCCCTACGAGGCATTTCTGGGAAACGCAGCCTCTGAAAAGAAACGCCGACGACCCCAAACCACCACCACCACCTCAACCACCACCACCACACACACACACACACACACACACACACACACACACACACACACACACACACACACACACACAGACAATAAGCCCTTATTCCTAACTTGTTATCAACAAACAGGCTATCACTTGGTTATTTTATAGACCAGCGTTTCAGTGATTTGATAGTACTTTTGTCTTTGTATTTGGGAAATTTGACGAAACATAATTATTTAGGATACTTATTTCACTACTATTACCACATTGTAATGAACCTGTCATACAGAAATCCATCTATATTTAATGATTTCACCTGCATCAAATCACATTTTCTATACAATAATTTAACTCTATTAGCACAGAATTTGGAGCCCTACTGCATTTTGCTTTCATTTTCTTATATGAAAAACCTCATACGTGTCACACCATGTACTACTGTGGCTAATTCTGCTTTCTCTTTCACTTTGCTGATTATGTGTTGTGTCCTATTAATTGAAGCAATGTTTGTCATAATATCTACAATATACATTTCAGAATACTTGAAAAAAAGATCTTTTGAAATGTATTTAAACTACCAAAAAAACTGTTGAAAGATATGAATAACGATGTACTATACCCTAAAGTCACAAGACCGGCAGATTAGACTTAACACAGTTCTAAATAAAATATTTTATGTATGTGGAATAATTAGGCTTATTAATACAACTTTATGCCCTTAAACAAATTTACATGACCTGTACAACTAGAGTCACTAGTCTTGTATGCCCCTTGCTGCTGTTCCTGGAACTGTACACCTCTGATAATGAGTAACCGTGTGTTTGTATCCTAAAGAACTCTGCCTACAGCTGCCTCAAGCACCTCCTAGCTTGAACACTGAGAAACATCTAGATTTCATATCTTTGTCATTGCATTGTCCTATGGCCACAATTTGATCATTGTAACACACCTGCAATCTTATGTAGTTCTAGGATCTTTCACATCTAATTATCTCCCTGAGTTCATATTTCATCATCTGAATCGTCGTGTCCACTAAAAACCCTCTCTGCAAAATTGATCAAGTAAACACTCTTGAGAAATAAACCTTTAATAAACAAAACGTTGCTTAATTGGCAGAGTAATTACCTACTGTATGAAATTAGTTGAATCATTGAAAATTGTGATCAAAACATTTCAAAAACCTTATCCTAATAAGCGCTTATTACAAGACCTACACAGCCCTTACATATACAAAAAAATCTATAAACAACATCTTAAAGGAAAACTTCGGTGTAAAATGAAAATTGGCATGTTAAAACATCATACTGAATTGTGAGTTGATATGTTTGCTGAGGAGCAAAATTGCACTAGCCTGTTGCATTTACAACTTCACTTTTCTTACTGTTTTAGCCCAGAAGGCTAACAATGCCTGTGCTAAGGGTGTAAAGCATAATAATAATAATAATAATAATAATAATAGCAGATGAATACAGTAGCAAAATGACACTTGCGTGAACATGGGTAGACAGTCCTTGTAGGCCCCAGTCAGCAGTCTTTGTAGTCCAGAGGCGCTAGAACTATGCAATGCCCTGTTGATGCAGGCTCTTGCGTGAACACAGGGCAACAGTCCTTGCAAACCAGAGGCGCTAGGCAAGGAAAGTTCATTTAGGCGCAGTCGGGTTGTTAGTGTCCCCAGGGAGCAACAGGGGTGAACAAACTCTCTGTTTGTTTGATTTGTGTAAATTCAGGAAGAAACCTCTGGAATCAGTGAGGAAAACTCCCTGTTTTTCTAGGAAGAAACCTCAGGCAGAACCACGTCCCCCAGGGCAGCCCATCTGCCGGGGCTGATAACGGGAAGTCTCTGACTTTTTGAAGGGCCTTTGATCTGAGCAGGGGAGTCTGACTGAAGGGACTTTGGTCTGAGTAGTTAGGTATAGGCAAGGTTGAATAGGTAAGTCTTTAGTTGTCGTTTGAAGACGTCGATGGATTCTGCTTCTCTTCTCTGAGGGCATTCCATCTCTTTGGGGCGTAGTATGAGAAGGCTGATTCCTCGATCCTTTTGGGTGGTGCGTCTGGAATCCTCAGGAGACCGGCATCAGTGGATCTAAGGGCTCGTGCAGGGGTGTAAAAGGAGCATAGGGCAAGGCCATTTACAGCTTTGAAGACTAGTAATAGTATTTTGAAGTCAATTCTGTAAGATACAGGTAGCCAGTGTAGTTTAGCCAGTACAGGAGTAATGTGCTCCATCTTTCTTGTTTTTGTTAGTAATCTTGCAGCCGAATTTTGAATAAGCTGTAGTTTTTCAATTGATTTTTTTGGGAAGCCTGTGAATAAGGCATTGCAGTAGTCTAGTCTACTTGTGATAAATGAGTGAACAAGTTTTTCGGCGTCTGGCTGGGTCAAGAAAGGGCGAACTTTTGCAATATTTCTTAGGTGGAAGTATGTTGTTTTAGTAACTTTGTTGATGTGAGGTTTGAGGCTTAGGTCAGAGTCAAGGATGACACCTAGGCTAGTTACCTGCTAGCCTGGGTAAACCCGCCCCTCGTACTTCATTTCATTTCGTGGGTCTGGAACAGAGACCGTCAGAAACGATTTGCTGGAGGTGTGGACTCTGCTGAAGTTTTAAAAAAGTGCCTCTGCCTTTACCCAATCGCGAACGCCTGGTCATCACGTATGCAATTAGCCTACCTACGCACTACAATTCAAATGTAGCACACAAGGTCAACGTCACTAACGAACACACCCTCTGTTCGCTGATTGGACTGTACTTTCTGCGACTTGCCAAATGCTCCTCAAGAGACTCCGGTCCAGACCCTCTGCACGAAATGAAATGAAGTACGAGGGGCGGGTTTACCCAGGCTAGTTACCTGCTGTCTGACATGTTGGTTTAGGTTACCTAAACTGGGGAGGAGAGCTTCACATTTGTCTTTAGGGCCAATAAGCAGTAGTTCAGTTTTGTTTTCATTTAATTTTAGAAAGTTATTGCTCATCCAATGCGTGACAGCTGACAAACAGGAGGTTAAAGACTGTAGAGCTGTGGTTTTGTTTGGCTCAACTGACATATAAAGTTGTGTACCATCGGCATAACTATGAAAGTCTATATTATGTTTTCTGATAATGTTGCCCAGCTGTAGCATGTATAATGGGAAAAGGAGGGGGCCAAGACAGCTGCCTTGAGCAACACCAAAGGGTACGTCGTGATTTTTAGATACATGATCTCCTATACTAATATAGAATGTCTTTCAGTGATGTATGACTCAAGCCATTTTAGTACATGGCCTGAGAGGCCCACCCAAGTTTGGAGACAATGTAGTAGTTTGTCCAAGAGGACCAGGGGTGCGTTTCTCAAAAGCGTCGTTGCTAACTTCCTTAGCAACTTCGTAGGTTTGAACGATGGTCTTACCACACTGCTGTTTCCCAACACCATCGTCCAGACTTAGCAACCAACGATGTTTACAACTACAGTAGTCCGATGGATCGTTCAACGACGCAAGTGTTTCCCAACAACAAAGTCTGGACGAACCATCGGAAGTTCCATCGTGAAGCTGTGCAGTTGGAACGATTAGCATGGACCTGTCGTGAGACCGTCGTGTTTGTTCACGTGACGTCTTGCTCATCACCTTTGGCCTTTTTGTGGCGGATTAGGCGGCTATCTGTGCGTTACTGCCACCATCTGCATAAATGATGTTACTCCCAATTCACTTAATTATCGGTATTGCATTGCCAGATCATGTAAAAAGAAGGTAGAAAACACACCCGATAACACACAAAAAGCTGTTGCAAAATGTGGTTGGATAAAAGTTAATGTGCGTCAGTGATGTTAATGAGCACTTTTGTAATATTGTGATGTATGTGCACTGATTACTGACCCACAAGCACGGTTATTCCATTGCCCCGTAGATCATTTTCACCTGTTACAAATTGATTACTCCTCGGCAGGATTCAAACCCATATCTCACTGAAAAAGACACTTCCTTTTACAGACCGACAAGCTCACCTCACCACTTACCTACATGGAGGGAGTGGTTATATTTATAGCTGTTGCTCGTCCATGCAGTATAAATTAAATATACAGATATATGATACAAACTGACAGTCGGTTGTTACTTTTAATGAGTAGGGCACATGGTTGTGTTTACGGAGATATCCCAGAGTTTCTACAGCTGTCATACCGGCTTAAATGAAATGAGACTACGTGTATGTCCTTATGTAGATCAATCGTTTCTGTCGTTATCCGCAACGAATGCATCCGAATACTCTCCGAGCACGTCCGAAACATCTGGGTACTTTGCAGTTTGAACCACCTAAGTCCAAACTAACAACAGTTCAGACTTCCATCGTACTTTGGTGGTTGGAGATTTTCGGGAAACAGTCGGTTGTGGGGTGCTGAGTAGTTTGAACCTACGTTGTACAACGGTGGTTTAATGCTAACCTCCGTCGTTGTTTGGGAAACGCACCCCAGATTTGGTTTCTTTAGCAATGGCTTCACTACAGCAGTTTTGAAGGTGCTTGGGAAAACACCTGTGAGAATGGAGGTGTTAATGATCTGTAATAAAGGTGTGGAGACGTTAGTTAAAATTATTTTTCATAAGGAAAGTGGGAACGGGGTCAAGGCTGCATGTTGACTGCTTGCTATGTTTAACAAGTTTATAGAGTCTGTCTTCTGCAATATTTTTTGATGAATAGATTCTTCTTTCCGTGCGTTTTGCATTGTTATAGGTAATAATATGTTCTTTTACGATTATACGATTGACTTCCAATTTAGATTTTCTCCATGCTCGTTCTGCTGCTCTGCATTGCCTTTTTTCTCTCTTATTGAATCATTTATCCATGGTAAGGTTTTAAGTCGTGAGCTGTGTTTTGTTTTTAAAGGATTAACTTCGTCTAAAATTTCTTTTAGGTTGCTATTAAAGCCAACCACCATTTCATCGAGTGATTGGTGCCCTTTGAGGAGGTCACGGGTGCTAATAAGTTCAGTGATTTTTTGTTCCGCTGATTCATTTATGTATTGTTTGTGGGTTGCACAGGTCTCTCTATTGCTATGTATAGTAAATGGGAATTCAAATGAGACGCAGTAATGAAGCATTAATATTAGGCTACACTATTTTTAAACCATTAAAAACAGCTCGAAGAAACTCCACACTTCATCGGTAGTATAACAGACAAGGCAAGGCAAGTTTATTTGTATAGCGCATTTCATACACAACGGCAATTGAATGTGCTTCACAAAAATAAAAGCAGGACAATATGTAAAAGCATAAAAGATAAAGGAAGTGTAAAAGCATAAAAGATAAAATAAGTGTAAAAGCATAAAGGTGAAATAGGTATGTGGTAAATAAAAGATATAAAAACATAAAAAACACACAAAATAAGTATAAAATTAGTAGAAATCGTTAACAGAAAGCATCTGAAAACAGTTTGGTCTTAAGTCTAAATTTGAAACTGCCAACAGTAGCAGCATTTTTAATGTCTTCTGGAAGTTGGTTCCAGAGCTTTACAGCATAGCAGCTGCTTTACCACATTTTGTTCTAACAGCAGGTTCTACCAACAGATTTTTCTGATGTGATCTCAGAGACCTAGTTGGTGCATATAAATGAAAAATATCCAATAGGTAATTGGGTCCCATCCCATTTAATGATTTAAACACAAGAAGCAATGCCTTTCTGCCAAAGTCCATTCTATAACATACTGGGAGCCAGTGCAGGGACCTTGTACAGGTTTTTCTAGATCTTGTTTTGACAAAAGACCTCTAAGTTTAGCAGTGTTTTATAGGTGATAGAATGCAGATTTAGTGATTGTTTTCACTGCCAATAAATGCTTTAAGTCCCTTAGTCTCAAGAGAGTCTCAAGTCTATCTTCCTTTTTCCCAAATACAATTACTTCAGTTTTATCTGCATTCAGTTGAAGAAAAGTGTGTGACATCCAGTTGTTAATTTGGTAAATGCACCCATAGAGAGACTCCAGGGAGGTATAGTCATTAGGTGACAGAGCTAAGGTAACTTGGGTGTCGTCAGCATAGCTTTGGTAATTGATTGAGTTGTTTTTGATGATTTGCCCAAGCAGAAGCATATAAAGGTTGAATAGTAATGGTCCAAGGATTGACCCCTGTGGGACACCACAGGTCTAGGACATAGATGCTGAGGTACAGTAACGGTGCGTTTCCATTACAGCGAATTTCGCCTCGCTCTCATTGACTTTGAATGGAGGCGAAATTTCGCCTGATAGGGCGAAGGCAGGGCGAATTCGCCGAGGGAGGCGAAATACAGTTGGCGAAACCTGAACTTTATTTAAATGAGAATGATGTGATAACCAATTATATCAGCGTGTGGTGTGTTTAGAGCATGACGCTGGCTGAAGAGGCAGGAGTTACAAAAAACTCAGACCAACATGGCGGACGCTCGTGAAAGTGAAACGTGAAAGTGTTTATATGATTTAAACTCTCTGGGTGACCAAAAGTGATAGTGCCATCACGAATTGTTGTTTAAATGTCCCACAAACTGAATTAAGACAACCAGGCTGCTCTAGATTGCCATAATCACTAGAAGTTTTAAGTTAGCAGAGTTAGCTTACGACTAGCTAACTACTAGCAAGCTGGCTAACATATACGGTCACAAGTTTGTACTAGTACACGTCTTGCATTTGTAGAACGATATTACAACACTTAAATATTATCTAGGCAAACCACCAATAGTAATAATTCCATGTAGACCACGCAGTTCGCAATTCTGCAGCAGTTCTGTGCAAGACTGCTGTTATATGTAGCTGCTAGCTAGGCTATCTTGCTGGGCAGCTTCTGTTGGCCAGCCAGGCTGCCATGGTAGACTGGCCGACGACGTGATCACTGACATCGGATAAGATCCATAGCTGTCCCGCTCATTGACTGTGTACAGTCAATGGTCCCGCTAGATAACCTGCTTGAAATATTGACGACCACGCCCCCAGGCGAAATTTCGCCAGGCGAAATTCGCTTGCCATTTCGCCCTGTGGAAACGTAGCGTAAGTATGATTTTAACCAATTGATAACTGTACCAGTGAGTCCAACCCAATGTTCCAGTCGATGTAGTAGTATGCAGTGATCAACAGGATCAAAAGCTGCACTAAGGTCCAATAACACCAAGACTGATGTTTTGCCAGCATCAGAATTAAGATGTATATCATTTATGACCTTAAGAGCTGTGTCAGTGCTATGATTGGCACAGAAACCTCACTGAAACTGCAGCTATTTGATGTGAGAAAGGCAGTTAATTGATTAAAGATTATTTTTCCAATAAATGGTAAATTGGATATGGGCCTGTAGTTGTTAAAGGAGAACTTCGGTGCCGCCATGATGAAAGTCCACACAAGTCAATTGAGGAACACGAACCAGCAGGAAGAATAGGAGAAGAGGTAGTACAGTCGACTTGTTTGGACTTTCATCATGGTGGCGACGAGAAACTACAGCAAGGTACTGCCTGTGAAAACTATTTTATTAATAAATGTTGTGTACACTTACAAAGTTCTCAGTGCCTCGTTTTTAATGTCAGGACCTGTGTTGTACTACCGATGGAGTGTGGAGTTTCTTCGGGCTGTTTTAATGGTTTAAAAATAGCGTAGTCGTCATGCTTCATCTGAGGGCACCTACCACTTCCATTGTTAGCCTTCTGGAACAAACGATAAAAAATAGTTAAACTCTGAATGCAACAGGCTAAATCAAATTTGCTCCCCAGTATACATACCAACTCGGTATGATGTTTTAACATGCCAATTTTCATTTTACACCGAAGTTCTCCTTTAAGCACTGAACCATCAAGGTTATTCTTTTTGAGTAAGGGTTTTACAACTGCATTTTTCAAAGAGGAGGGAAGTATGCCAGTCTGTAGTGATAATTATTATAATTTGAAGTACATCGGCTGATATAAGATGAAAAACAGATTTGAAAAAGTTTGTAGGCAAAATATCCAGGGGGATAATAAAAATATGTGGTGAAGGGGGCATGGAAGGGAATAGTGAACATTGCACAAGACCAGTGTCGGTATTGCACATTGCATTGTGGCTATTGCACAGAAAAGGTAGTGGGGCAGTAGTAGACCATGGGCACTAGCAGCAGTGGGGTAACACCCAAATTTCACGCATGTGCACACACACTTAGTCCATACTTAGAGACAATCTTTTTAGTACATCCTTGGTATAACTAATCATGGTCTGACTCTGACACCTGTTGCTATATGCTGTCCATACAACATGCAGGCAAGGTCTCTTTCATATCATATGGTTTTATGATGTTAATATTCATGAAGCAGCCAAACCACTTGTTCTTTTGGGATCTCTACTGTGATTGGGGTTCATAGGCCAGTTTTATTTCCTTGGCAAGGAAACCATTTTTTTCATCTCCAGTGAATGTGTTTTTCAAATTATGTCACACAGTGCTCTGTCTGTATCTTCTGCTCTCAATGGCTGTAGGGCTGTAGGATTAGCTGTAGTGCTAACCAGTGGAAGCTCCCTATGGGACCCAGGCTCTGGGCTTTATAAAGCAATTCATTCCAATTATTAGCACAATAAAAAATAAAATTTACCTGAATTTGATTTAATACAGACATATTTCCACCAGCAGTGTTTCTTTACAGTGGTACATTGATTAAGAAACGAAATGTATTTTTTGTGTTACAGTGGTCAACATTCCGTAGGTTGTGCAGTGAACTGAACTTTACTTATCATGAAATTAATTGAAAGGTGCTATATGTAGGATTTTGGGTTAAACTGGTACTACCATTAAATTCAAAACACTAAATATGGTTGTTCTTCTTCTAATCTAGAGGCAAAACACAAAATCAAAACATAAACAGTATTTACAGGCTGTAAAAATTAGCCTTTTCTAGATGATTGATATTCTGGTTGTATTATGAGTTATCAACATTTTAGTTGAACATATGTTACATTTTTAGTAAAATATCAGAACTATTTTATGATTACTTGTCATTAATATCTTAAATTTAACATTTTCATTAATTTAAAAACTGTCAACTGCAGAACTGCCAACTAACTCTACTCTGTTTCTTTATCTCTGTCACACAGGAACTGCAGTTTCTGGAGCGTTCCAATGCTGCGTTTGAAAAGGAGATTGCCGATCTCAAAGCTGAGCTAAAGCGCTACACTACAGCTCTGCAGCAACATGAGCCCCAGTGCTCGTTGCACAGCAGTTCAAAACCGGCATGTCATGCCACTCCACAGCTGAAGGCCTTCTCCTTTACCTCTACCAGTACCTCTACACTGGCTGTGAACATAGACCCCATGCCTGTCGCCGGGGCGTCGTTGGCAACGCGTCATGGAGATGCCCTCAGTGACCTCTCCCTCACAGAACTCTTGGACAGCACAGACTGGACTCCAACCTCTTCTGAACTATGGAATTTACTGTGATGACGATACACACCCCTGTGTGAGCAAACCCCTGCACAAATGGCAACTGTTAGTCCAACTGTTTTGATACAAACAAAGCTTTTACCAGATGTTGGTCATTACTGTAAAATGTAACGTCTAAAATCACTTCAGTGATTAGTTTTTCTGGTGGAAATACCTTACCTCTGCTGAATTTTTATGTTTTTCTGTTCTTTGTCACAAGACTGTGTTTATGTATGTATATGTTCATATATACAACATTTTTTAGGCAGACCAAATAGATTTTTACTACATTTCAAAGGAACAATATAATACGTAAATGTGTTAAATTAAATGTTATTTATTGTTTTAGTAAATAAGCAATGTTAATTAACAAACTGATTTGAATAGATCAGCGCTGTTTGTGGCTTAAAAATTACTAGTAAAGATGGTTGGTTTTGTTTATATTTTTTGATAACTTTCACCACTAAAAATCCACCTTGTTCTTTCAGTATGCAGTACACACACCATAGTAGGCAGGCATAGGCATAGCTCTGTATAAAAGATTCATCTTGAATGTTTTAGTTGCTGATGATAGAATCCAGGAAAATACTACATTAGTGCAAAGAAATTTGGCATAGCTGTAATCCACCAGCGTACACAACCTGGTTAGAATCAGATGAGTAAATAAATACTTTTAACAAATGTATGGTAAAAAATGTTACCTTCTGAAGCCAGGACATGTGTTATCCAACCGCTGTTAGATGCATGCAGCTCTCTAAACACATATTTGCTAGAACTGTCACAGTGTTCTGCCAGTAGCACATGAAATAGGCAATTTGAAAGTGAAAGTCCCATTGTTGTCATTGTGATCACACAGCACAGCACAGCACATAGTGCACACAACGAAATTCACCTCTGCATTTAACCCATCACACACGTGAGTAGAGGGCAGCCATGACAACAGTGCCCAGGGAGCAGTGCGTGGGGACAGTACCATACTCAGGGTACCTCAGTGGTGCTACTGGTGACCCAGGATTCGAACCTGCGATCACAGGTCCAATGCCTTAACCACTAGGCCACCACTGCCCAATTTAGAAAGTCTTTCTCGTCGTTCAAGGCAGACCAACAGATGCACGGAGTAGGAAGCAGTAGATAAAGTGAGTTAAAATAGAATATAGATTGTAAAATGTACAACAATACATAAAACTAAAATTGCAAATCAGATATACAAACCTACCTAAAAAAAATACAACCCCTTGGTACCACATACAGCCCGTAGTCAGATTTGCAAAATTACTACACTCACAACGATTGGGAACCTGTCAGACCAAAAGGGGAGTGGTAGCCCCTGCTGGTCAAAGCTCGTTGCTGTGGACATGGTACTCGTTCACCTGTGCACTCACTGTCACAGTCACTAGCAAGTCTGTAGAAAGGGAAGAGTGGAAGGGAGGGTTGTTTTCAAGCTCAGGAAAATGTGGGGAAGGAACTTGGATGTTGTATCTTTTTTTATTTCGAAGACCTGCCAATGGCAGCTTTAACAAGCTGGCTTCACACCATGCTGTTCCACCACAGATTGGATCCCTGCTCTAAGAGCCCTTGGTCAACAATTAGCAGAGTATTGCAAGCCACTGTATTTAGCCTACAAAAACCATGAATTTCAAGTCTTTGGAGAGGAATGTCCACTGGCTTTTTCCTCAGGGTACTGGAATTCCCTTTAAATGCATTTGCAGTCTTTGGGACCACTTTTCCAACAACACTGCAGGGTATGAGTAGAGACTGAAATATCATGGCAACGTTGCTACAACAAGTCTCTTTAATGTTGTGGTCAATACTAGCTCAACAGCATGACAGAGCTCTGCCTTGACCTTGATATGATCTGCCCTATGAATGACATTATCATCTTTGATGTCCCTGGATGTCCCGGATGAGATTTTAGAGGCTTTTTGGCAAGGTAATGTTGGGGCCTTACCACCAGCTGGGTGAAGCTGACAAGGCCACAGATTATTACCATCAGCACCCTGGGTTGCTGAGGTCTTCAACAATTTCCCCTATATCAGCTACAGCATCACCAAAGACTGATGATTGGACCATGTTACTAACTGCCATTTAGTGCTGGGCTTTAAAAGCTACAATCCAGTACCATGTATTTGTTCCCGAAATTTACTAAGCTGTTTAGCCAGATAGAGGAGTTAATCATTGGAATCACTGATGGTATTTGAGTAAAAATAATAATCTTGTAAATAACATTTTAATGTTAAAACTGTTTTTTCATTATTTCAAATCCCTTTTGTTGTATGATTTAGTGTCAAGTCAGTTAGACTTGAAAAGGGGGACTGATGGTATTTGAGTAATAATAATAATCTTGTAAATAGCATTTTAATGTTGAAACATTTTATTATTTTTTCAAATCCCTTGGTTGGTTTTGGAACTCTTGTTATTAAGACCCTGTCTGCTGCTCTGCCGATATGTCTGTGCGAGATGAGGTGTGAAGAGCTGTTATCTGCATTGTATGTCTTTGCCCCAGCCATTTGGTAACCTCAGGGGTTTAGGAAGTCTGTGAATCAACATGCAAGACTGGCACCTTCTCTGATCTGATTAGGAAAACACTCTTTACTATAGTATTTAACAAAAGACCATTGCATATTCATTTTGGGGTGGTAACCTTGGCTAAACCCACTGGGTGCCTACAACATTTAAGTTCAGAATAACCACTGTTTTAGTCTTAGTCTAGTCTCGACTTAGTCTTGACTTAGACTAGACTTAGTCTAGTCTTGTCTCGTCTTTCGTCATCGTCCTGTATGTAGTGTCCTGTCTGTATGTTAGTCTTTGTCTCCTTATTGTTAACAATAAACCTTGTTCCTGATTTTCAACCACTAGGCTGACTGAGTCTCCAAATTCAACTTAAAAGTAATTTATTTACTTTTAAAATGAGGTTCCGGACCGAGAGATACCATCTTGGATTTCATTGGATTCCTGAGCTCGTGGTAAGATTCTCATCACCCTTTTTGTTGACAGAACATTTTTTTTAGATCAGTATAGGTCCTTAAGCAAAATTTCCTGGCCGAATCTTGACGAAGATTGGCGAGTCCAACTGGTCATTCCAGTTGAAGTAGGAACATAAGTTGAGGTTTTTAATTATTGTTTTGAATGCAGCTAGACGAGTACAAATCGCTAGAACTGCGGACTTTGTTCCTAGTAGTGTGAGTTAGTAAGTAGACAGAGTCCTCTATCTTCCTCTATTCTATTTTACTTTCTCTCTGTTCTTCCCCGACTCTGTTTGGTCTGAACACTGTTACTCCCCGACGGGGGATCGCCGGCAGGCTTTTCTGGGTGCGGACGGAGCTTTACTCCAGGAGTCTGCGGTGCGGACAATGTCTATATTTGGCATTGGAATCGTGAAAGCTGTCCGGTGGAAATATAATGGTGTAGGCCTGCACCAGTTTCGGAAAATTGTCTTGAGTAGTTTGCCTATCTAGAAAGAGGTACTGTCTGTCAACAAAACGTGTGTACGAGATCAAACTTTAGCTCCTAAATTCTGTGCTAAGTAATTGGATAAGACTTGGTCAGTGCAGTGGTTAATCAAGTTCATGTGTCTTGTCTTGAGCTCAAATGTCTGCATGTGCATCTTTTTTTTAATGTCTAAACTATGGTTATATGTGTTTGTCTTTTACTTACATTGCGTGTCTTGTGCTCTGTTGTGACTAACAAATGTCTTTAATTTGGTAAATGTGTCTATCTGTGGCAGCTGAACATGAACAAACAGCATTAGCTATGGCCATATAGAAAAGAGGCAGGGATGCATATTTCAAAAATATCCATGCTGATTGATCACTGAACAGTGGATGCCCCAGAATGGAAAAGACCTAAAAATTTTAATTGAAAAGTAAAAACTTGTTGTCATGGATGTCACAACTAACATGCATCCTGTCCCTGTCCTTATGTTATGTAAATGTGTATCCTGAGTGAGTGAGTGAAGGTGTGAAATGATGGCCAGCTAGGAACCACACAGAGAAACTATCTACCATTTCCATTTGTGCAGAAAATGTCCAAATTAAAGTTGGAAGACTATGGATTTTTGTCATGTCATTTTATTTTTTTTCACCCTTTTCACTCATTTCTTTTGTTTTGGTTTGTGAAGATTTGCCTATCAGACGAATGAGAATTTGATTTGATTTAATGTTTGTTTTATCTCGTTCTAAGAAATCATTCAAGATGTCAGATTTTTTCTGTTTCACTGCAAAATCTGTTTTCTGATGAATCACCCTGAGTATATTTGTTCTTCCATTTTCCTTTCTGGCAGAGTAGGGATACCTGAAAGCCACTCAAGGAGGTGTCCTGCTTAGTTGATATGCAAATCAGTTGCCATTTGTTTGCCAGAAAAGGTGTTTGTGTGAATAAGGAAAACCTGGAAAGAATCGTTTTAAGTCATGCTTTTCTTATGCTGTTCATTCTGCTTTATATACTCAATGCAGTGATTCATTTATTTATTTGGGTTTGCAGTTTATCCCATAATTTGTTTTGTTTAATCCACTAATGAGACTGGTTGGTCATTCTGTCTTTAGTAGTTTTATCTCCATGTCTATATGTTCAAGCTGATAAGAGAAACTAGAAGGGTTTTGTGTATTACTCTGTAATATGTTTACAATGCAAGCCCAGGTTTAACATTTAGATTAAATGGCTAAAGTACAGTCAGCTCTCAACCTCCACTTCCACCCTCTAGTTGTGTGATATTTAGTGTGTTCCCCAAGATTCTGTCTGTGTTATCTAAACAGTTTTAAGTTTTTCAGAAACCAAAGCGAAACAAAAAAGGAAGACAGCATTGAGATACAATGACTCTGCTACCCATGATACTGATTTAAGCTGCTCTTTTACCCATGGGCCAGGCGAAGATGCTTTTTGGACAAGCATGCAGCCCAGGTGTTGGTGAGTGAAATCTCACAGGTCACAAAAAAGCCTATGTCCCTAGCTGCTGTAAAAGGGGCTGATTGGGCTAAAGTGACGAATATTGTAATTGAGTAAGCTGAAGTCTTGTGGAAGAGCGAGGGGGCAGGGGTTAGCTCTCATAGCACATCACATGTAAGCTTTGGCCCACTCCTGGGATTGTCATCTCTCCTTTGCATATTTAGTGAAAAGTTTAATTCATGGCGTACGATAATAGTGGACACCAATTGGTTCTTCCCCGTCAAAAGTTAGACATTAACTGAAAGAAGGTAAAATGATACTGTATACAGTTCAAAGGACATTGATCTACTTCGCTGTTCAGGCGTCTTTCGAAAAGGGGAGAATTGTAGTACATTTCAGTGGAGGATGGAGGGAGGGGGGTTAGTGATTCTGACTTGTACTTATGCCTAGTTTTACAGATACCACCAGTCATGTATTTTTTTTTTCTCAAACTGACAACTACAAAGGCTAACAATGTGTACAAGTTCTATCAATCTGTCTCCCTAGAGAAAAACTGTTATTTGTTTGTTATGTTGTGATTTAAATTAACAGTTTAGAAAATGGAGCTCTTACAGTTTGGGAGTAGTTTGTGTGTCTCTGTAGATTTGAAAAGGGGGAGGACCCTACTAATCCTGATATATCACACCTTAGATCAGACGTCTGTTAGAGCCTTAAATGACCAATAGTGGAAAAACATTTGATTTTGTTATACTTTTCAGTTTATCTTTCTTTCTTTTATGTTGGGTGATTTATTTGACATTTGCTTTTGTTTTGTTCACAACGTTGAAATTGTGTGAGAAAGTGTGCCGTTAAGGGTATTGGATGTATGTCTGACATGTGATGCTATGCTATCTTCAGAGTTGTTTTTCACATTTAGCCAAGGGATAGCATAATACAGATCATTCGAAGAGGACATACCAGAACCAGAAGAAGAGAACAACATTTTTGTTTGCACACATTTTTAACACTGTGCACCACACGAAGAGACCAAAAGATGCAACATCACAGAGCTTAATGAACTGGTCTGCCATTTTGTTCATTCAAAAATTCATACGACTCATTTCAAGCATCCTATAGTCAACATGTCAAGCTGTTTATGATGTAAAAATGTCTTCATGGAACCAACCTATGATGTGTAATTTTGTCATGGAACCAAACTTCTGTCTGTAATCTTTTCATGGAACCAACTTTACTGTCAACTTTATGGTGCTGAGCTTTGTTTTGTTTTATGATTTAGTGTCAAGTCAGTTAGACTTGAAAAGGGGGACTGGGGTATTTAAGTAAAAATAATAATCTTGTAAATAACATTTTAATGTTAAAACAGGTTTTTTCATTATCTCAAATCCCTTTTGTTGTATGATTTAGTGTTAAGTTAGTTAAGAGTAATTTATTTACTTTTATCACCTATATGAAGTGCACAGGTAGAACAAGATGGTTTGGAATATGTTGTTCTAGATAATAGCTTCTGAATCCAGGTTGCCTGGTATGTGTAAGGTACAGTGGCAACTGTTTTATAACACCCTTCTGTCCTCTACGGCTGGGAAACCGGGCTGTCTATACAGAAACCACTGCCTACGACATCCGACAGTCCTGCCTACATGACATCTGTGTCATTCACTGGCATCTCCTCATACACTTTAAAGTCCGCAAAATGTAGTTGCCCTCATTATGTACCGAAACAAAGAAGCGCAGCTGCAACATCTGAGCAATGTCGGGGCGATGAAGTGGCAATGGCCTTGTTTCCCAGTTAAGAACCTTCTTAACGAGTTAAGAAGGCTCTTAAGAAGAGGTCGGCCAAGAGGAAGCGTTAAGATAGGAGTGTTTCCCAGACGCCTTCTTAACGCCCTTCTTACCAACGTCTTAAAGGAGAACTTCGGTGTAAAATGAAAATTGGCATGTTAAAACATCATACCGAGTTGGTATGTGTACTGAGGAGCAAAACTAATTTAGCCTGTTGCATTCAGAGTTTAACTTTTTTATCGTTTGTCGTTTTTATCGTTTGTCCAATCGGCCATTCTGGGATCGATTGCTCATTGCGCTCCAGTTCAGAAAGCAGATAACAAGGTTCTTAAAGGAGAACTTCGGTGTAAAATGAAAATTGGCATGTTAAAACATCATACCGAGTTGGTATGTGTACTGAGGAGCAAAATTGATTTAGCCTGTTGCATTCAGAGTTTAACTATTTTTTATCGTTTGTCCCAGAAGGCTAACAATGGAAGTGGTAGGTTCCCTTAGACGAAGCATGACGACTACGCTATTTTTAAACCATTAAAACAGCTCGAAGAAACTCCACACTCCATCGGTAGTACAACAAAGGCTCTGGCATTCAAAACAAAGCACTGGGAATATTGTAAATGTACACAATGTTTATTTAAAAAACTGTTCTTACATGCAGTAGTTTGCAGTTGAGGATTGTACTACCTCTCCTCCTATTCTTCCTGCTGGTTTGTGTTCGTCAATCGACTTGTGCCGACTTTCATCATGGCGGCGGCGAGAAACTACAGCAAGGTACTGCCTTGTCAAAACTGTTTTCTTAATAAATGTTGTGTACACTTACAAAGTTCTCAGTGCCTCATCTTTAATTTCAGGGCCTTTGTTGTACTACCGATGGAGTGTGGAGTTTCTTCGAGCTGTTTTAATGGTTTAAAAATAGCGTAGTCGTCATGCTTCGTCTAAGGGCACCTACCACTTCCATTGTTAGCCTTCTGGGACAAACGATAAAAAATAGTTAAACTCCGAATGCAACAGGCTAAATCAATTTTGCTCCTCAGTACACATACCAACTCGGTATGATGTTTTAACATGCCAATTTTCATTTTACACCGAAGTTCTCCTTTAAGAACCTTGTTATCTGCTTTCTGAACTGGAGCGCAATGAGCAATCGATCCCAGAATGGCCGATTGGAGCGCATAGTTACCATAGTAAAATCAAAGATTTTAGAGTGCTACTCTAGAATCTTTGGTAAAATACTCCCAACTGAAGTGGTCGTACAACACGTGGCGTCCGACTGAACTCGTCTATAAAATACCGGCTAAAAATAACGGGCGCACAAAAACAAATTGACACATATAATAATTACCGAAACACACAAAAAACGGGGAAATAAAAATGGAAACACAAAATCAAATCAGTTCGTCATTTCATTTAATGTGCAGCCTATATTCTGATCTGTCTGGTATAAATCTGCAATATGAGGAGTAAATATGTGAAAAACTGAGACATTGGCGTCCCCTTGTCATGAACGACAGGGAAAAGGGGGAAAACACAGGAGAAATGGACGTACTGCATTAATATCTCCTTTGCTTAGTGTCACATTGCTTTACCTGCCTGGGGGGTGCTGTTTTCACTGTGTTGCCGCTAAGAAGGGTGTTAAGAAGGCTCCAGAAACATAGCGATCCTTCTTAACGGCAGGTCTTCTTAGGCTAAGAAGCATTTCGGTTGCTCCTTACGGGAGCCTTAAGAAGGGTCTTAAGAAGTTCTTAACGCTAAGAACTTCTTAACTGCATCTGGGAAACCCGGCCAATGTCTGACCTGGACATATCAAGTCTCAGTGACATATCTGGCTGGCTGACCTTATCAAGTCTACAGATATCTGGTTTGCAACCAAGTGATGAAAGCCAACTGATCAGATTCAAAGAACGCATCAACTGGTTGTCAACGATGGCCATGGAAATACAAAGTAAAGGACTTTAATTTGCACATAAACCAGCTCCACATCTGCAGAAACATTCATTGGCCGGGTTTCCCAGTTAAGAACCTTCTTAACGAGTTAAGAAGGCACTTAAGGAGAGGTCGGCTAAGAGGAAGCGTTAAGATAAGAGTGTTTCCCAAACGCCTTCTTAACGCCCTTCTTACCAACGTCTTAAGAACCGTCTTACCTGCTTTCTTAACTGAAGCGCAATGAGCAATCGATCTCAGAATGGCCGATTGGAGCGCATAGTTACCATAGTAAAATCAGAGTGTTGAGGAAGAATCTAAGATATTTGGTAAAATCAAAGATTCTAGAGCGCTACTCTAGAATCTTTGGTAAAATGCTCCAAACTGAAGTGGTATAACACGTGGCGTCTGACTGAACTCATCAATAAAATACCGGCTAAAAGGATGACATTTGTCGTCAGGACACAAAAACAAAGTGACACATATAATAATACCGAAACAAAGACCAGGGAAATAAATATGGAAACACAAAATGAAATCAGTATGTCATTACATTTAATGTGTAGGCTATATTCGTATCTGTCTGATAGAAATCTGCTACATGAGGAGAATATGTGTGAAAACCGAGAATTTGGCGTCCCCTTGTCATGAACAATAGGGAAAAGGGGGAAACACGATCAGGAAAACTGGATGTACTGCATTAATATCTCCTTGCTTACTGTCACATTGCTTTACCTGCCTGAGGGGGTGCTGTTTTCACTGTTTTTTCGCTAAGAAGGGTGTTAAGATTGGGTTCAGAACATCTTAGAGATCCTTCTTAACGGCAGGTCTTCTTAGGCTAAGAAGCATTTTGGGAAACGCGGTTGCTTCTTACGGGAGCCTTAAGAAGGGTCTTAAGAAGTTCTTAGCGCTAAGAACTTCTTAACTGCATTTGGGAAACCCGGCCTTTATCTTCAGGATAAATGCTTTTACACTGAGATCAGAGGTTATTGCAAGCTCCAGTGACCTTATATGTGCATGCTTTGTTACTTGGGATTTCTTCTGAATATAGCATATATGGAAAACAAGAAAACCTGAACACCGCATCAGAGAACAGACCAAAAGTAGTACCATAACTAGATAAAACTAGTAAAAAAGGAAAATGTAATAACTGTAGAGTTGTATGATTCTATGGGGGTTGGGGATCTAAAATCATTTCCTCTACAGTCCTAAACACTACCCCAGTTAAGAATATCAGACAAATAAGCAACATCATATCATCCTCTAAGCTGTTTTCATTTTGCAATCATATTTAGGACCTTTCATTTTCCATTTTAAGCTAAGTTTCAATGAAGCAGAATTATATGGTTATAAATAATTATGCAGCAATACTGCAGCTCTACTCTTCTAATCTCTGCAAAGTATCCATAACAAGAGATGCTAGCCCAGCAGGCAGAATTTTTAAAAACGTTCGCACCCCTGTAGCCACCTGTTTTAGCTTCTGAAATCAGAAAAGGATAGGAGCATCAAAGGCCACACCAAAAAGGCTTAAAAGACGATCTGGGTATTTAATGTGTGGTTGTTGATGACTATGCATGTGACAAATTCAGCATCTTGTATCTTGAAATATTCTGTCAAGAAATATGTAGGCCTACTTGAATAGGCTATTGTTCCCTTCGATAAACTTTAAATGAAACATGGCCACTATTGGAATTAATCTTCTGTGACATGCGCATTCCTATAATAATTGTTAATATAAGTTATTTCTGTGTTATTGACTTACGAGTAAGAAACTTGTTACGCCAGAATTGTGATGGATTGGAAAACTCACAGAGAGTTGAATATATCTGTACCACAGCTTATCGCAACATGGTGGCTGTGCAGGAGATTAGGGGGCAAGCCAAGGAACAGGAAAACAATGGTTTAGAACTGCACATCACAGGCTCCCTCACGATAGCTGTGAGACAGTGGTGAGCGGACGAGCTAGTGGCGACCATCGAGGGAGGGAGTGAAGGCATACAGAAAGAGGAGGGTGGGAGGAGAGAGAGAGAGAGAGAGCGATGAGCCAACGTGAATGAGGAGAAAAATCTCATGTGATAGCCCTCTGCGTGAAAACCGTGATGAACTCTAAAGAAAACAGTCCACGAATGGACATAACGGAACAACCATCTTGGTAATCACGTCAACACACCAGAAGATCATAGAGTAGCCTCATCCGCAGTGTGTGGCTAAGGCTAGTCTATCTCAACACCTGAGCCGAGCTCATCCGGATGGCCAAGAGGAAGCAATAAACGAAACGCGGTGCTGGAGCTGGAGAGGCAAGACACGAGCAGCCTCGCATCGGTCGCTCATACAGCGCAGTGTCCATTATTTCAAAGCTGAATTAGGTGAGGGGGCATTGGGAGTAACAGTGTTGCAGCGGCGCTTCCGAAGGTGAGCACATGTCGGCACGTTCTATTTCGCCATCCCCGCCCTGCGCGGATGCTGCTTGCTGAGTCTGAGACAACAGCGGTGGACGCGTTGCAGAAGAAAGGAGCAGTACAGCGCCAGCAGGAGAAGACGGCGAGACAGAGAGATCTGGCTCAGAGAAAGATTTGGTGATGATGTGGTCGTTCCAAATCGATAAAGGATGTATTTTGTAGGCTAAGCCTATGTGGAGAGGAGAGACGACGGATTTGTTTTCAGAATTTTAACAAATACACTATTAGAAAACAAGCAAACGGGAATGCTCGAATAACTGGAAAGAAAATCGGATGGGTTGTTTTAAATTTCAGTATCCTCCAACACATCAACGATCTTAAATATATAAATAAAGACCAAATTTAGGCCGATGACTTGCTGATGACGCCAATACGGCAAAGCATCCACTATAGTAGCGATATACTTGCGCCCTCATGTCTTTAAATTGGCATATAAATCTATATAATTCGCTCCTTTGTTTCTGAGATGTGCCTATTTGTAATTCGAGCCCACTTAAGCGGGTTTGCCGAAAGAGTTACTGTGCAAATATAATTGAGCACCAAACATTATTGTCTTCATATCGGCCTTAAACACAGCGTTATCAGTTAACTTATTTTCTGATCTGGCTGATTTCCAATATCGTATGAAAAGGGATTTGTTTTTATTTGGTTTGTAGCCTATTTGTTGTCAAGCCAAGTAGCCTACAGAACGGCTCCCAGCTTGTATCCTCCGAAAGCATCATCACTGCAGCGATGGAGACTCCCACTAAGCTGCCTCCTTCCAGCCCTTCATCCCCTACTACGGGCTTTTCGGTGCCCAGCGCCGAGAAAGTAGATGGCTTTCCCCGTCGCTCAATGCGTCGTGCCCGGCAACGACGATCACATAGCTCCTCACAGTTTCGTTACCAGAGCTCTCAAGTGGAGCTTACACCGCTGCCTTTACTGAAAGGTAGGTTGGATAGGATAAAGATGTATACATCAACGATGCCCTGTTCATTTACACATCCTCTTCATTGTCTTTCACTGTGTCATTAGTTTTGTGCATTTGCCATATTGCATTATTAGCACAACCCCGCTGGCTACAATGCAGGCCCAGGAGTTTAATGTAACTCAATCCCTTCACGAGTAAATAGTGATAGGACTGGCTTCAGTTGCAGTAGAGGATGGAGAGGGCAAATCAATCCAGTACAGTCAGTCAGTGATTTTGGTACCTCGTGGCAAGGGACTGTAGGCTTTTAAAAGTGGTCTGGTATATGTTTATTTTGTCTGAAGAGGCCATTAGAGGCTGTGTGTGTGTGTGTGTGTGTGTGTGTGTGCAAGCGTGTTTGTGTGTGTTTTAGTGAACTGTGAAGGTTCCTATATATAGGATTAGTCTGGTGACTGTGATGACGTTATAGACCAATCCTGTACAAATCCTACAAAATGATATACATTGATTAGGCTTGGCCATATTTGTAGGCACTTCAAAATATATGTAAGCTGAACAGTCAACAGTCTAATCAACAGAAGTGTCAATCACAGATTCAGAAAGTAAAAAATAAACAAAAAAAACCTTGCCAAAAATTTGATCTAACCATTTTCTGAAGCAGCTGATCCTAATGAGCACAAAAATAATCAGACAGGTGCTAATTAGTGAAATCACCTGAGTTAAATGCACAGGCAGAAGGAATACATGACAGTATTTTTACTTTATGAAGCTGAGGCTTTACTTTCTGATTGACACCTCAGCTAATCAAAACACGTCTAATTTTCATCGTCTATGAATGATTCAAAATATATGAGAACAGATCAATTAAAATGTAAGAGTAACATCATTAACATCACTTACAGTAGCCTACTTTGTGGCCTTTGTCAACTATCCTTTGACCTCTGCTCTGTGTTCAGCTCCACACAATTAGCTATAAAAGGTGTGTATTCTGTGAAGTTCTGTGACCTCAGAACCACAGACACAGCTGAATATTTTCTCTGTTTATATGTAAATTCCAGTTGATACTGATAGAAAAGTCTTTCAAGACATTTATCCCCTAGTGGTACTTCTGCCAATTTCTGCTTCACCTTTTAGCCCGTGTCCTGTTTTTTTTATCTCCATGTTGACCTGCTTTGAAAGTGAAACATATCAGGCTCTACTGCAGAAGCCATAAAAAGTGCTGTTCCCTGTCCACCACCATTTGCTTTGATATGCTTCTTCCAGCACTGAAGATAGTCAGCATTCAGTTACAGTTTTGAAACAGCAGTGTTTTTTGTGGTGTTATCACAAATTAAATCTGTATTAAGAACAAATTATTGCACACTAAAAGTTTAGACTCTTACATCCTAACAAGAAATGTGTACATGTTAGAGAACTGCATTGGAAGTGATGCTCCAAAGCTGGGTTATCCACAATCATGCTGTAAAGGTCATTACAATTTGAAAACACTTATACGCTGTGTCATCAACCTTAGGATGCATCATTGTTACGAGTACAAGTAACAACAATCGCAACAGGTTTTGACTAAAATACTAGCCTGACAAGCCAGCCCACATCAAATTGTGTGGTCTGGCCACGATGGATAGACCAGGCGCAATGTAAGGGGTGGCATCAATGGTTGTCTTTCAAAGTGCCTCTGCACACAATTAGAAAGAACTATGACCAGTTGGAGGAACAAACTTGTTTACCAGCATTACACCAGTGCACCGTTGTAGCCCTGTTGTCATTGTGTTAAGCCCGCCCAATGACTTTCTACATGGATAGACCAATGTGATTGGTCCAACCAGATTTGGGAGAAAAGCTACTGAACTTGGAGGTTTGCACGTTGACTGGTTAATATAAAAATCAGTGAAGGGCACCCTGGTTTCAGAAGCCACAATCCAGTAGCACAACTTTGTTCCAGATATTCACCAAATCAGCTGATTCTAGCCAGGTAGACAAATTAATTATTGAATTCACCTGTGTTAGGTGTGCAGGTGGAAGCAGGTGATTTGAATCCAGGTTGCCAGGTTGGCATCATCACACTAATTCAGTGGCATCAGTCAGGGCAAGTAACATTTTTGAATATTTCACAATCTTTTGCCAGACCTCCATATCAGTTC
>CM050200.1:25435709-25438209 GCA_027475355.1 Coilia nasus
TCTCACACACACTGTGTCACTTGCACTCATTCAACTCTGACCCCTTTTCCGCAGCTGGTCTATGAGTTCTTTTTACGGTTCCTGGAGAGTCCGGACTTCCAGCCTTCCATGGCCAAGCGCTACATTGACCAGAAGTTTGTCCTTCAGGTGACCTAACATTACATTACATTACGCTTAGCAGATGCTTTTATCCAAGCCGACTTACAAAAGGAGGATACAGCAAGCTGAACGCACACAGAGTAAACAAAGGCATGGCAAACAGCCCCCCCCATCTACACACACACACACACACACACACATACACACACACACACACACACACAGACGGGCATGAAGCACCTAGGTAGAGAATTGGTTAGTAGAGGTTAGTTTTGTTAGGAAGGGAAGCAGTCTCAGAAAATAAGGATTTGACAGTGTCTTTGCTGCCTGTAGCTGGCATCTCCATCTCTGTCCAGCCATGATTTCTGCATTAGCTGTTTTAGAGTAATACGAGACGGACAGTGATAGAAAAGTGAATGGTAAGATGACTGTACAGTGTGTGTGTGTGTGTATCCACATCTATGTGTGTGTGTGTCTGTGTGGGCATGTGTGTGTGTTTGTGTGGCTATGTGTGTGTGTGTGTGTGTGTTTGTGTGTGTGTGTGTGTGGGGGGGGGCACATGCAGTTGTTGGAGTTATTTGACAGTGAGGACCCGAGGGAGAGGGAGTATCTGAAGACTATTCTGCATCGTGTCTATGGCAAGCTGCTCGGCCTTCGAGCCTACATCCGCAAACAAATCAACAACATCTTCCTCAGGTTAGTGACAGCGTATGAACACAAGCAGCATTGTTAATGTCATTTTCATTAATTTAAGATGATCAATCACTAGCTTTGTTCTTCTGTAGGTTTATATATGAAACTGAGCATTTCAATGGAGTTGCAGAGTTGCTGGAGATTCTAGGGAGGTAAGTGCCTGTTGTGCTATATTATATACAAGTGATACAAGCGTTGTGTCACTTTCTCACATGCCTGGCATTGTCCAACAGATTAGATGAATTATTAGTTAGCTATCTACATATAAAATCATGTCTGGGACAGTAACATCACTGCCTAAAATAAATTTGAATCCTATCTGATTTCCTTCCTAATGTCAACAGTAGGAACTTGCACTACACACCTTTTCATTTCATTAGTAATTTATACAGCACGTCCTTCCTTTACAGACACTTTCTGAGCATTTAAAAAAACACCCAAATCTCTCCCCTACCCCTCCTTCTAGGTGGCAGCTGTCGTATTACATACATCACACATCTACTTTTAAAAACATCTTTTCCAACAGACATAGGAGGGTTTTATTGTGCAGCTACTGTGTTTTATGTAGTAATTATATTTTGGTGACATTATACCTCAAATCTTTCAGCAGGAGGTTCAGATAGTAAAATGATCTTGCTTAATGTGCCCCTTGTAGTTTATGATGTTAGTTAGGCTGTCTTTTACTGTGACAGAAATCCAATTATCGGATAATCAAAACATACCATGTACTCAGCATCTCTCTCCAACCCTTGACGACAATAATATCATAGAGCGCTAATGTTGTGCCACCCATCTGGGCTTAGTAGACGTGAAGTCAGCCGTCGAAATGATGGTTGTGGAGGCCCTTGGAATGGAATGGAACATGGCTGTGACTCAGAGCCTTAATGCACACAGAGAAAGTTCCAGCAGTCAGCTCATCCTCACCACAGTGTGAATGTACCTAAAACACCTGCAGGTTTTTTTTTTTTTTTTTTCGCTCAGTAGGCTTTTCCAATCTCAGTTCTGTTGTTGTTAAGAGTTTTCTGTGAGGTGTTCTGCATTGCTGTGTGGCTTTGATCATTGTTTTTCACTTTGAAAAGAATGATGATGATGATGTGTTTGTTTTGTTTGAGGAGTAAACAAAGCAAAGTGTTTGGAAAGAGAGATATAGAAAAGAAGAGAGTTACAGTGAGAGAGGGAAAGAGGTAGAGGGAGAAAGGGAACATGGGGGGAGGGAGGGGGAGTGGGAGAGAGAGAAACATAAGGGAAAGAGAGAGAGAGGCAGAGAGGGGGAGAGGTAAGGGGAAGGAGAGAGACAGTGGAGAGAGAGAGAAAGGGAGAGAGAGAGAGGGAAAGACAGAGAAACAGAGAGTGAAGCAGAGAGAGGGGGAGAGGAAGAGAAAGGGGGAGGAGGGGAGGCTTGGTGAGTCAGTGTGCGGTAGGGATATGGCTCCACATTCAGGTTGATGCCAGCGGTAGTATTAATAGCTCCACCCACATCTCCTCTCTGTTATTCACAACACTGAGAGGATGGATAGATAGACAGGCAGGCGGAGAGAGAGAAAAAGAGAGAGAGAGAACTGGGGTAGGGCTATACATAGAAAGAGGGAGGGACTGAAGAAAAAAGGGATTGATAGAGGATGGAACTAGACGTTTGCAGAAATGTATAATTTGCAAAATATATTTAACACTCATAGGTCACCTCTACATTCTGTTTAAACTGTGCCCC